>OZ018327.1:39171223-39258723 GCA_963969495.1 Ceratothoa steindachneri
TCGCAAGTACAGCGGCAAAATCCAAGCTTAACACTTATCAGAATGATGCAGTATATAAAAAATATGCAGGAAGTGGTTTTCTCGTTTCCGAAGCGGGGATTTCAGTCTAATAGACGGACCAAAATAAGGTCACCTAAAAGAACTTGATTCCGCCGAGTTGGAAGATGTTGTCACAGCAAACCCTATTACAACTTCTAGGGAATTTGCAGAACAATTGAACCTAAGCTATGCTACTGTCCTACGTCAACTGAAAAGGAAATGAAAGTTTCCAGAGTGGTTAAAAAAAAGGGTCCCACAGATATAAAACAGCCTTTTGTTTGTTGTGATTTATTGCTTTCACAATATCTTCAGACATCATTTTGGCGCAAGCTTTTTAATGGGCATGAGAAGTGGATCCTTCACCATAACGTTAAACGCCACCGTTCGTGGATCAGTCGAGGAAACAGAATTTCTCCACCGCCGGAAGGAAGACTTCATCTAAATAGACCACGATGATTGTATGGTGAAATTTTATAGACAACAATCAAACAGTTAATGATAATCTCTACGGCAATTAAATTCGTCATTTAAGAGTCACTTTGGGACAAAGGCGGCACTCCTTATTCAACCTAAGGGGTGTCACCCTCCATCACGATAATGCCCCTTCCTCACACAGCTCGAACGACCAAAGATATCTTGGATTCGCTCAGTTGGAAAATATTACTTCATCTCCAATATTTTCCTGCCTTTGCTCCTTCTGATTATCACTTGGTTAGGGGATTCAGAACCATTTAAATGGTCCTAGGTTGATAGCAATAGAAGAGGTTGAAAACGAGTTGGATTCATATTTTGCATAAAAGCCTAAAGAATTTTACAAGCATGACATTTATAAGTTTGTTAACCGATGAAATTTGGTTGTATAAAGCAATAAAGGTTATATTCATGTTTAAATATTTCCGTAGCCATAAGATTGTTCGTTTTTAATATATACTCTAAAATCAGACATTATTTTCGTTTCAACCTTATATATATATATATATATATATATATATATATATATATATATATATATATATATATATATATATATATATATATATATATATATATATATCAGTGGAGATTCCCGCACTCGTGTGGTTTGGACGTAGCCCGAGTAAAAATTTAGTAAAGTGAACATGTATTTGCAAGCTGATTTAATATTTCTGCCAACACTGACTTCAAGTAAGTAATTGCAGCCAATACCTCGGGTTCCTTTTATGGAGCCTGGATGCAGTTCATATATTTTCGTTCAGCGCCTGGTGGTCATCTTAGAGGTGTCTTCTGTCAAAAAATATCATTCGTAGCAGACGTTCTTGAATCGGGCTTAGAAGTTACAGCCCGAGTTGTTATCTTTAATCGTAAAAATAAAAATTAAAGTAATTAAAATTCAATCTTTTCTTAAAACAATATATTTCTATAGAGATTAGGATTTAAATTCCAATCTATATGAAGGTTTTGTTCTACAATATTCTTAAAGGAACGAAAAGGGATCCAGCAACTCTGGCTAATACGAACGAGCCTGGTAGGTGTAAAAGAGTAATTGGCATCTCTTGTCAAGAGTACAGTACAGGCTACAATCAGATCAGTATCTGGCTAATGTTTGTTGTGCACATCGCTGACGAAATTTGATTGCTGTTAATCTGTGCATCTGTGTGTAAAGATCAATTGTGTTTTACTGGGTTGCTTTATTTTTACATTTAACTTAGATATAGAGAGAAAGAAATATGCCTGATATAGAAAAAAGGCATTCAGAAAAAGCGTTTTGACTTGGAAAAGAAGAAAGAGCTGCACGATAGGATATTATACGAGTTCTCCATCAAACCAAGACGACTGGAGTTGATGTATAAATGAAGTGAGTAATTTTTATATTGTAACAATATTTCTGTCTTATTGTTATGCACCTACAAGTCTGCGGTGTACATTATGTCTCTTATCTTCTTTTATACATGCACCTTATGCGAAATTTGTGATGAGCTCGAGTGACGCTGATGACCTGGAGTTGCCTCTGATTATATATATATATATATATATATATATATATATATATATATATATATATATATATATATATATATATATATATATATATGAATGGGTGGAGGAAGTAAAAATCGGGAAACACTCTGAAGTTCTTTATTGACGTTTCGCCTTTCAGCTTCAGAATAGAACTACAGAAGAAAGGAGATCGCTCTCTATGTATGTAGGCAGATGTCTTTTCGAGTCACGGCTGCTCGTCCTCAGTCGGCTTCTTCGAGTTGGTCAGTTGATGTTATCGGTCGGATTCCGACCTTTCCGCTTCATTTGTTATGACCCTAGCTGCACCATTGGCCAGTCGGAAGAATCTGTCCTGGTGATTGGTTGACCTGTCGGAGATAATATGCGGCGCTTCAGTTATTCTTCTCTCTCATTTTGGTAAACCCTTATGAATTACTTTGATCCCACTCCAATTAGGAAAATGACTGGATTCATCGACATTTACTACAATTGCGTTTGATGTCCTATGGGCTCTAATGTTCCTCCTACTCTCATTAATCCTAGTCTTGATATATTTTCCTGACTCACCATAATAACTGCGGTCGCATCCGTCACAAGGTATTTTATAAATAATACCCTTGTTGTCTATTGCTGTCGAATTCCTATGCTTCATCTACTCCCCCAACTCTGGTTCCCGCAGAGTTAGGCGAAACGTCAATAAACACTCCAGTATTTCCGGATTTTTACTTCCTCCACCCATTCTCACCTATACGTTGTGAAGTCCAACAATATATATATATATATATATATATATATATATATATATATATATATATATATATATATATATATATATATATATATATATATATATATATATATATATATATATATATATATATATATATATATATATATATATATATATATATATATATATATCTATATATATATATATATATATATATATATATATATATATGAGGAAAAGAAATGCACGACTGAGCGTCAAGGGTTTATTCTGAGCTTTCAAACCCAAGCTAGGGTCCTTCTTCAGAGAAGTGAGCAGAGCGGAGTCCAAACTAGGAATGCTTTAGGTTGGCAAAGGGCACCTGTACTAGTAGCCGTGCTGCATCTGGTAAAGTAGCCCTAAGTTGACCATCTTGGCAATTGTAAAGGTGTTAAGGTTAAAGTAAAGGGAAGGAGTTTATGGTCTCGATAAAATTACAATTTGGACAAAGTGAAAAATTTGAGATTAATATGAGCAATTATGAGACTGAAATAAATAAATTTTAAATATTTAAAATCTTTTTAAAAAATGTGTTACTTGAGACTGTGGCAATAAATTAGTGAAGAAATCTTCCTTGGTATTTGTGACTGTTGTAGCAGCTTGGGATGTCTAAATGACGATTGATGCAAGTTTCGTTGGAGAACCATGCTTCAAGGAACTCCCTGTTTCTCTTGTTAGTAGATCGTCCGAGAACCGTGGTTCCTTCCCAATTCATGTGGCCTGGTTGGTTTATCTCGTGTGTGACGATCGCCGGCTCTCCGGTGTTCCTGTATCCTTGTCCGTAGCAATTTCCTCGTTTGTCCTAAGTACATTGCCGGGCACTCGTGACATTCAATCTCGTACACGACCCCGGCTTTTTCTCCTTTGCTTCGTTTGTCTTTCACTTTTGCTAGTTGTTGGTGTATGGTATCCCTTGGTTTGTTAGCTACATCAGAGTTGTATGGACGTAGGATTCTGGCCGCTATTTCTGATGTGACCCTCTCACTTTCTGTTATATCGTCGTCCTGGTCTCGTGGTCCTCGTGTTGACCTGACGAACCGGTTAGGATAGTTATTCGCGGAGAAGACTTATTTTAGATGTAGCTCTTCTTGTTTTCTAAGCTGTGGGTTGCTGCAGTGTGTCCTGGCCCTTTTTTATAAAGTGTTGACAGTGATTATCTAGTGTGTGAATACTGTTGAAATCCAGGACACGGCCTGTGTAAATCTTCTTCCTGTACACCGTCGTCTGCAGAGTCCCATCGGAGGTCGGCATCACGCAAACATCCAAGAACGGCAGTTTGGCGTCTTATTTTATCTCACCAGTAAACTCTATATCAAAATAAATACTGTTGCCGTGCCTATGAAGGTGTGTTGTATTCTTTTTACAAAGCATGACAAGAGTATCTTCGACGTATCTCAGCCATAACCTCGGAGTGAGCGGGCCGGTGAGTGCGAACCTCTTAAACGTTTGCATTACGAGTTCCGCCAGGATGACAGAAATCCGAGAGCCCATTGGTCTACCTTTCTTTCGGTGGTAGGTGATGTTGTTGTACGTGAGGACTGTGGAATCGAGGCAGAAGTCAAAGAGGAGTAGGTAGTCTTCTTTGTTGAGTCTCTTGTCTTGAAAGAAATTCTGTTTTTCTTCCATGGCAATTGAGACAGTTTCTCTAGCGAAGTCCAAGGGTATGGATGTTAACAGGGAAGTGACATCAAAGGATAGCAGGATTTTCTCTTCGTTTAGAGTCATCCCATTTATCCTTTTAAGGAAATCAACCACGTTGTTTAGTCTGTGTGTGGAGGCTAGGGCGAGCTGCCTGAGCTTTTGCATCAGTCACTTAGCAAAGCCATACGTTGGCGACCCCCTGAAGGAGATAATGGGTCTTAAGGGGATGTCCATAAAAGCATGGTATCGTCGAGCCCTGTGGTTTGGCCTTCTGGTATTGTTCCTTCATAAGCAGTTTCCTACGGTGGAAGTCATTGAGGTGTTTGGTGAGCTGTCCTTCTGTTCGGGATGTGGGTTCAACCGCAAGGGGTTGGTACGTGTCTGCGTCGTCGAGTAGGCACATAGCTTTCTGATGGTAATTTTCTTTGTTCATAACCACCGTTGTCCTTTCTTTGTCAGCTGGGACGATTACAATCTCTTTTGTCTCTTCGAGATTACGAAGGGCGGTTTGCTCAGAATAGGAGAGAGGACTTACGGTCTGTGTCTTCAGGGAGCCGGTAATTCTCTCTCTAATTGTGCCCGGCAATGTTCATAGGAAAAACGGGGTAACTGCTACGGACAAGAATACAGGAACACTAGAGAGTCGTCCAGAGGGATGGCCATCTCTCGGCGATCGCTACACACGAGAGAAACCAATGGCACCACATGAACTGATAAGGAAGCACGGTTCTTGGACGATCTACCAACAATGAAGGCAGGGAGTTCCTTGAAGCATGGTTCTCCAACGAAACTTGCATCAATCGTCATATCGATATCCCAAGCTGCTACAACAATCACAAATAACAAGAAAGATTTCTTCAATAATTTATTACAACAGTCTCAAGTAACACATTTTTTAAATAGATTTTAAATATTTTTAAATTTATTTATTTCAGTCTCATAATTGATCATATTAATCTCAAATTATTCATTTTGTCCAAATTGTAATTTTATCGAGACCATAACCCCTTCCCTTTACCTTACCCTTAACACCTTTACAATTTTCTAAGATGGCCAACTTGGTGCTACTTTACCAGCCGCAGCACGGCTACTAATACAGGTGCCCTTTTCCAACCTAAAGCATTCCTAGTTTGGACTCCGCTCTGCTCACTTCTCTGAAGAAGGACCTTAGCTTCGGTTTGAAAGCTCAGAATAAACCTTCGAAACTCAGTCGTGTATTTTCTTTCCCTCGACATGTTTCCTGAGCTACAAATCTTCCGCGATATATATATATATATATATATATATATATATATATATATATATGTATATTTATATATATATACATATACAGTGTGTTCGAAAACTAATGGTACATACTTTGGCAGTAGATATAAAACCTCAAAAGAACGACTTTTACAAGAAGAATAAGTAAATGTCCAAAAATCGTTCGTTTTCGAGATATCGAATCGTAAAGTTCAGTATAGTATAACTAACTCTGGTGGGAGCAGTCCCCAGATTAGTAGGTGACAGAAACACATTTGAGTAAATACTTTATTATGAAATTGTTATTACAATTGGTATTCGAAATGTCCTCCCTGTACGTCAGTGCAGGTCTGGTACCTACGCAGAAGCGTTTCCCGAACACGATCATACACTCGTGGATTATCTGCAATGAGTCTTGCAGCGTCTAGTTTCCTTCCAACAAGATCTATTTCTGTCTCCACTGAGGTTTCATAAATTAAACTATTCATGTTGCCCCACAGGTAGAAGTCCAAAGGTGTCATATCTGGAGACCTTGCTGACCATGGCACTGGCCCAAAGCGTCCGATCCATCTGTTGGGAAAAGTACGGTCTAGATATTGTCGCACATTCCTTGAACCATGCGCTAGAGCGCCATCATGTTGGAACCACATTTGACGTCGAATACCCAAAGGTCTAGAAGGTCAGACAATACCTCCTGTAGAAATACTGCATAGTGACCTCCAGTTAAATGCGTTGGAATCAAATAGGGCCCAACCAAATTGGTACCAATAATACCAGCCTACACATTAACGCTTAACCTATGCTGGTAGTGGCTCTGATGCACAGCGTGAGGGTTTTACTTCTGCCACATGTGTAAGTTGTGTATGTTGAACACACCACCGCGCGTAAAAGTAGCTTCATAAGTGAAGAGCACATACTTTGGAAACTCATTATCTTCAATGGTCTTATTCATGAATCAACGTGCAAACCGTTTACGAATGTTAAAGTCGGCTGGAAGGAGCTCTTGCACTCTCTGGAAATGGTAAGGGTACAGGCCGTTATCATGGAGTGTTTGCCATACTATTAAGTGATAAATCATTCCAATTGCATTTGCCGCGGCCCGAGTGCTTGTACGTGGGGTTGTATTAAAATGTTGTAGTATCCTCTCTTCGTTCTCAGCGCTTACTGGCCCACGACGACCACCCACTTCTCTTCTTTTTACCTGAAAACTGCCAGTGTCTCGCAGCTGTTTATGCACCCTCATGAAAACGCGATGATCAGGCAAATGACGGTTGAGAAACGCTCTGCATACAATCAAGAAGCCAATCTAGCATTGCCATTCGCCGAACTATATGCCATGTGCATATCTGCCATTTCAGAATTTGTTAAGCGATTCATATTGTCGGAGCTATGTTATTCTCCACGTTCTCATTGAATACTTTTACTTCAGTTCTGTATTTGTTTGTCATCTTTTTTTAGAAAATAAGTTGGGGTTTCTTAACTTGCTTTTCCTCAATTAACTTGAAGTGAGAGTTAAGCATCGTTTTTATATGTTGTCAAAGTCCGTTTGAATAGTCGTTGTTAATTAATATTTGTTTTGTTCTTAAAATTTCATGGTGGAAGGAGTCCTTATGGTATAGCGTATGTAAGAGCTCATAACCGATTTCTTGTAATTTTGGGTGCATTCACTTTTGGAATTCATGTATCTGCCAAGGATGGTCTCTTTCGGAGACGCTGGTGATAAAATTTCCCTTATTGTTCTTTTGGAAATCCAAGTCAAAGAAGCTACATGAATTTAACAATTGAGCTTAATTCCATAGTTTCTTTAAGTTGGAATAGTTGTTCGTGATGGATTGTTAGGAAAACATCGACAATGTATAGCACAGATTTAAAGGATTCCCGTAATTTTGTGAGAACAATTTATTCAAGGCATCGCATGTAGAAATTTTGAAATGTCGGATCGAGTGGCGAGCCCAGAACTACTCTGTCATTCTGCCTGTATAGCTTTCCATCTTGGCTTCTAAATGGAGCTTCGGGCGTGCATAAATTTTGAAAGGTCTCTTAGGAGACGAAATTCAATTTTTGAAGTTCGTAGTTCAGTAGTTTTATAAATGTATCTTATGATTATTTCGATAGTTCCATCAACCGGAACGTTAATGAAGAGGTTTTCCGCTTCCAAGGAGGCTGGACTTCTTTCAGGAGGAGAGCTCTTGAGAATATATATATATATATATATATATATAACACCTTAATACTAGCTCGTCATGTAACTTTACTAGCTTATTTCTGAAGACGGTTATACATAACTGTGGTGCTCTCATTTGTTAACCCTAGAGGTACGGCACGGCACGACACAGAATGTGTTGATTTGTATTAAATGCTTTAGTACAATACAAACTTGTATGAACAATCGGCTCTTCATACACACTGGAACGACTTCAAAATCAAACCAGAACTTCTCACACAAACAGACATCACCATCATTGAAGCCTTGCTAATACAGGCATAGCTAGGATGGGCAATGCACATCGATAGATTAGTCAAAACACCGTCTACTTAATATGGCCTTCTACACTGAACTATCAAAAGGGGCTGATGGTAGAGGAGAGGCGAAACCCCCGTTACAAAGTCTTAAAAAATCCCCCACAGTCAACGATTCAAATACAGTGTTGCTCAAGAGCGATTGACGTCATTGAGTCAAACCTTCCTTCAGGCGGCGTTATCATTTAAAGTCTCCCGCGGGCGATTCCCTGGCGGCCAATACATTTTGAAAATTTTACCATTTTCCTCCAAGTTTAAGCTTGCCTACAGAAGTCTTCCTCAAGGTCTTGTCTTATCCTCCGGCCTTTTTGCATTATAAAGAGTAAAAATAAAAATTAATGTTTATTTCTTTATGCCAGTTTTGTTTCCTGGATAAAAAATTCATACCAGTAGTTTAACCTTGTTAAAATGGTGCAAGAAATGATTGACATAGCATTATATTTAGGCAATTTCAATGTAGTACTTTTTGTGTAAGCTTTCTTCCAGCGGTGTTCTTCAAGGTTGCTTCTTATCACCCATACTCTTTTATGCATTAATATAGCTTTGTAAGAAGTATAAATAAATAAAAAGAAGCTGATTTCTTTTAACCAGTTTTGTTTACTAGATAATCATATCATATCGTTCTTTTATCTCTGTTGAAATGTTGCAAGGCAGGGGCTTGCTACAAATTACAAATGTGTGTAACTGGGTATGTGTATGTAGGGGACAAAAGGGTGTGTGGTTAGATAGACAGAAATAAAAGTGGTGAAGAGGGAAAGTAGTGTGGGAGGGTTGCAAAGATATGGTAGATGCCTGGTGATCAGGCTTATCAGTTTCATTATTTTCTTGTTGTCTTTTTTGTTGTTGTTAATTTTATTTTTCCTTTTATGGCGTTCAAGCCAATTCACTTAATAATCTTATTGTTCTTGGGTGTGTAATGTGCATTTTATGCTGTTTTTGTAATAAATTACTGTATATTTTGTGCTTAAGTTTCATTTATTTTGTACTGTGTGTAATTAGCATTGCATTTATGGAATTTTAATGGACCACTTACTTCTAGGTAAAAGCTCTCTTTCACTCGACTCACCTTAAACAAAACACGCCGATGGTGTTGCCAACACTATCGTCAACAGCATTAGCATAACCATCACCAAACCCACCGATTCCCTTTTCATCATCAACACTACCAATCTCATCATTATGATCATCATCATAACCATCATTCAACACCACCATCATCACCAGCACTAGCGTTATCCTAATTATGACCACTGCCATAATAATCTTCACAACATTATCATGACCACCATCACCACCAACGTCACCATCGCCACGCTCAATAATGCGACCATCCCCATCATTATCTTCATTATCACACTTAATTTCATCAGCAGCAGCACCATCACCACCATCATCATCATTACTCTCACCTGAGCCACTACTGCCATCAACATAAAGTTTTATCTTTTGCACTCCTTCTCATTCTTTTCTGTTATCTTCAATTTTCCCCTTTTTGATCTTCATTCGTCTCATCTTCCCCATTGGCCACCGAGTGGAGATGCCCTCGATAGTTACGATATCCTCGTTTATTTATGCAAATAAATCTACCTAGAAGAAAGAAAGACGCGCGCCTATCACATACCTCCACTTTTCCAGGGAAACCGCGCTATACGAGTCATCTCTACCTCAGTTAACACTCCGAACTTCGGGCGTTGGATTCAATCTGTTTTGGAAGACTCAGATCTTTATTTCCTCGCGTTCAACCGCTTCCTCTCGAGGTTGGGTACGTGCGCATCAACGCCCAAACCTGCCTGGATGGAGGACGAACAGCCCAGCTCATTACCACCATTGCGCTCGCAGGTGTTTCAGGTGCGTGACTTGCTACGCAAGCGGCCCATAACCCGGCTTAGTCACTTTTCACGACAGCGGAAAAAAAGCTAGAAACAACAGCTATATAAGACGCCTCATTCAGCACATCCACCAGCTTATGCAGCTCTGGAATTCATTTGTTGGCTGCCGAGAGGAAGATGTAACCTGTATCACCAATTTCACCTGTATGCTAGCAACTTCATCAATCTTACTTATTTCGTGCATCACCTGTATTTTGAACATCAATGTCATTTGTATCCTGCATTACCTGTAGCCTGATTCTCTAATCTCACTTGTAACTCGCATCACCTGTAACCTACATCATTAATCTCACCTATATACTCCATTATCAATCACCTGTATCCTTCACCATCAATTTTCACTTGTATCCTATATCAACTGCATCCTCGCTCACCAATCTCACATGTATCCTGCATCACCAATCTCACTTATAACATTCATCACCTGTGCCTTGCATCACCAATTTTATGTTTCCTGCATCACCGATCTCATTTGTATCTTGCATCACCTGTAACTTGGTTCACCAATATCACCTGTTTCCTGCATCACCAATTTTATTCCTTAAGAGTGTTTCGCGCGCTTTCGGAAATCTAGAGATTTGGCGCGGATTACGGCAATTTATGGTTGTTTTTTGTGTCGACGGGTCGGCGAAATTTATTATGACAGGTTCTGGCTAAGAAGAACGGCCTATAACCACAATTATCCCAAGTTTGAATTACTGCAGGTTTGAAAGAAGCGTTAGATGAATCTCAGATTTGTAGATAAGAGTTCAATAGATATTTTTCTGTTCTCAGGATTTTTTTCGTACTTCTCTTGCGATTTTTTTCGACGTTGGGGGAGGGATCTTTGTTCCCCCTTTTGGGATTCCCTTGAATTTTTTCGTAATTTTGGATCTAGTCATCTTTTCCTAGCAGTGTTATTGAAATTTTGGGTTCGTAGAAGTGCGTTATTAAGATTTTGGCCGTTAGTGGTTTATTCCTAAGATCTTTGTTCGTAATAATGTATTCTTAAGATTTTTATTTGTAGTAAGTTCTTGCATTTTTTCGTAGTTGGTATTCCTTGAGTTTGTAATTGTTCGTAGGCAGAGGCTCAGATGGTAGTGATATTTTTTTGAGATTTTTCGTTCACAAGAAGGTGTTTCTGTACTATTTTGTTCTTTGGGGGAGATTTATGGGAGATTTTGTTCGTGGTAGGATTTTCGATATGTTTATTCATAATAAAGTGTTCTTGGGATTTTATGTTCGTAGGGATGTGTTTCTAAATCAATAAATGTAAATAATGTCTTTCCGACTTCAAAGTTCCCTCCACTTTGGAAATCTCGAAAATAATTCCTTGCCGAGATTCGTACCGCGTCTTTCTGTCACTCCCGGGGTCTCCCGTGGCCCGCGAGGAACAACCACACCATAATTCTTTGAACAGGTGTAACGGGATACACCTTTGCCCCAATGCACCTGTCCACGCTCATGCAGGTGTGGGCGCGTGAGCTAAGACGACGCGTCAGGGGTGCTTATGACGAGAGGTTTCAATGCTGGGGGATCGAAGAGGCGGGGCGGAAGGGTCTATCAAATCCTACCATACATTTCTCTCTTGAGAAACCGCTCGGAAAGGGTGTTTCTTAGCTTATCAGGGAGGGTTAAGGGAACCAGGCAACCCTGGAACTTGGAGGGAAGTTTAGTGGTATTATTCTCTTAGGTTAGAAATAATAATGTTATTTATCTTTATATTTTTATATTATAAGATTTATTTACATAATTCATTTATTTTTAATTTATTAAAATGAAAACTATGGAAAACATCTCAGGAAGATGTATATAGAGAGGATTTTTTTTAAAGATATGGTAGAATTAGGGTAGGAAAATGTGTGACTATATATGGCCTAAGTAGTTAGGAACCAAGGGATCAGGGGAATGTGCGGCTCTGTTGAGCAAGAGTGCACCAAATATTCTCTTAATGTAGAATAGTATAGAGAAAGAGCGTGGGAGAGAGGGTTAGAGGGGGTGATAGAGAAGGGAGAAGAGAGAGAGATTGAAAGAGAGGCGGGATGGAGATATAGAGGGAGAGAGAGAGATTGAAAGAGAGGCGGGATGGGGATATAGAGGGAGAGAGAGGGGGAGAGAGGTGTAGGGAGAGACAAAGAGAGTCAGAGATTGAAAGAGAGAGAGTGGGCGAGTGAAAGAGTGGGAAAGTGAGAGAATGGGAGAAGAAGGCAATGTAAAAAAATAATATAATTAATTTTACCATAAAACTTGGATATTTTTGCTAGAATAGATTTTAAACTATTTTTATCTAGTTGATAGAAGACAAGACTTAAATTAACATTATATACATGCCAACCCTCACACAACCTCACATTTCCTCTCGTATTTACTCTTGACAAGTCGATTTCCATTCACTCCTTGTACACCACCTCATAAGCTTCATTCCTCAATCTACCTTTCACACAACTGCAGCATTGCTTAAAATAGCATCTTTAGTTTGACAGGTAATTTTAGCTAATTTCCATTCGATGTTAAGTTGTTTATATTTATGGTTAAGAATTATCTATGTTGAAAAGGGTTTAGCAATTCTCAAAATGTATAGCTTTTTTTCAGATACTTAACTCTCTTGTACCCTTTTTTAATTACTTCTTGAATTAGAACAGAACGCAATACTTCACCTCCTAGATTTATCAATCCACCAAACTCTTTTTGACTTCTAATTTTATGTCTGCGTTATCCCACTAATTTCTTCTCTCTATATTCATTTTTACTCTTCTCATCATTCTAAGATTAAAAGGCTTGATTTATCTCGATGTTTTTCTGTGCACTTCGCACGGTTATTCCTCAATTCTTTGACACATAAATTTCTAAAATTGTATACATTATAATTTTCGAAATTTGTCAAAATGTGTTTATCAC
This sequence comes from Ceratothoa steindachneri, assembly GCA_963969495.1. Taxonomy (NCBI): domain Eukaryota; kingdom Metazoa; phylum Arthropoda; class Malacostraca; order Isopoda; family Cymothoidae; genus Ceratothoa; species Ceratothoa steindachneri. The sequence goes on from OZ018327.1 coordinate 39,184,181, forward strand.
AGATACCCATAGAAATTATTTTTTATTCCCCGTTTTCTCTTAAAAATAGCAAGAGATCTAAAGTATATAGTTGCTGTTTTGAATGAACTCTTTTGAGTTCACTAGAAACGGTGACTTATACTTGATCTTCCCTGATGGTGAATAGGGTGTTTCCCTAAGGTACTCTAAGAACCGGATGGTATCATTCTGGTGCTAGGCACCAACCGCACATTAAATGCACGTTTTGTTATCCTATCCATTTCCTTGATAAGTGTCTTGAGTTAGCGAAAATTTCAATTTGCCCCATTTCCCTTCAACCTTCTCCTAATAAAAAGAATACTCTAGTACTATCTTTTAATCCATTTTTTGCCATTTTCCCACAGATTTTAAAATCATGAGGCATTTTTATTGCATTTAATTATATAAATACTATTTATAAACTTTGAGTGTAGAATGCTTCTTCGAGTGTTGGTGTGGTATATAAGGTGAAATGTATAGATCGTTTCAAATATTAAATTGGGCTCTACTGGAGAAGAGTTATAGAATTCAGCTTAAATGATCTGATATCCTAAAACAGTTATTATATGCAATATTATTGAATATTTTTACATTGGTTTGACTTTCTGACGTTCCCGTGAGCCCTTGATAAGGAATTTGAAATAGAGTTCACAAGTATTAAGAATTTTCGTTTATTTTTCATTATAAAGCTCAAAAACTAATACCAACACAGATTTCTTATAGATAGAGAGAAGACAATGGCAATGGCATTATCACTGAAAAGAATAGGCATTTGGCAAAGTCTGCCGCAGTGGAAGACAACACAAGATCCTGAATCTCCAGATGAACAAGCTGGAGACAATTCTCTATGACTATCTTACAGATAGAAGAACTTTTGGTTTATCGACGAATTTAAAGGACCAGAGTTCGAATTGGAATATGGACTCATCCATGGCGAACTGACTCAGCTCTACGATGTATGCGATTTATAGCGGATGTTTCATCAATTTGAATGCCTGAATGCCAAAATTTCAAATTCGTTCACGACATCAGTCAACTAGTGGTCAGTCAATACAGAAATGAGTAATTTCAGCTATCTAGATTGACAACATTAACCAATAGGATAGGAAGTGGAAAATAAGAACAAACATCCTAATGTTTACCATAGTTTCGATCTCAAGACAAAAGGTAGCAGATATCGAAGGAGAACAACAATTCTACTGATACCATCCTGAAGGTAAAGTACTGGGTTTAAATATAAGTTTATCAGGCTACAAAACACGTAGCTTAAACAATATAGAAAGCTAGACCAGTACTATCTTATATCCCTTAAGAGGCTTAAGCACAAACAACAAAAGAATGAACAATATTGTACCTGGAAGCGATGCACTCATCTACCAACCAATTCCCATCAACACCTTATCAGCAACAAAAAAACTAGAACTCCAAGGAGTACATAATTTTGTTTTCTACTTCATAACAAAAAGAAGAAGAAGAGAGAGAGACAATCCCAAAGAGCTCTATATGAAGTAGCAAAAATTGAACCGCTCAAAATTACTATAAGAAAAACAGCTTAAAAATATTTGGAGAAGATCAACTTCCTCGAATCTTTTTCTGAAAACACCAACGCCAGAGCAAACTCTCCTTTTAACTGCAAGTTCCCTAGTGGAAAAATTCAACATAGAATAGTGTAAGCACTATTATGCAGTTCAGAGAACAAGATAAAATTTGATTAATGAAGTGATAGGCTCCCAGCAATCCGAATCAAAAATAAAAAATACTCCCAATGAACACTAAAATAGATTCAAATTAACTACCTGAAAGAAGATCCTAAGAAAGTGATCGCGAACGTGACTATGCAATCAGGACTCATTAAAGTGACCATCCAACTAAAATTGAAACAAAAACGTAACCTAATAAATAGCCGACAATAAGAGGTAAGTGTTTAGTAATAGTGACAAAAGTAGAATATTGCAAAACTCAAAGTAGAATAATTAAGGGTGAAATAAGAAAAAACAAAGTGAAATTAATTAAGAAAGTGAATGAAGTGAAATAAATAAAGCCTTTAATATAAATTGAACACAAAATAAACCATTTAAACTGCTGTATTAAGTAAAACCACGTAAAACAGTAAAAGATTATACAAAAGCTAAACACAAAATTTCTCACAACGGCATGAATGCTACAGTGCGCACACGATTGAAAGAAAGACTAAATGATGTCAGAGAATAGTCGGCTCTCCCGAAAAATATAAAGAAGTTGCGATTACACACCAATAAAGCAAGAAGTAAAAATGGAATGGAATGAAAGAAGATAATAACAGGCCGTGGTTAGGATTCCACGTAAATCAGTAAGTTCCAAAACAATTTAACTATTACAGCCTTTCTCTTACTATACCTTCCTTTTCAAACCTCCTTCATCTCCTCCATCATTGACCCCCGCCGTTCCTTCTCCCTCCGGCCAGCCAAACTTGGTGGGGCCTGTTGAAGGAGGGGCCAAGCGTGGTCTTCTCCCTTCTTGACCCTACAGTGGTGTGTGTGGAGAAAGAAGCGGCACCAGATATATTCCACACCGAAGAATATCATTCATTCGAAGCTCCGAGCAGCTACTCAACGCAGACTCAGGATCAACGTTGCACACCTGCTAAACGAAGCAACCAGACTACAAAGTTGTTCACCAAATCAGCCTTGACAGATTATTAGACTTCCGTACAAAGATGCCTTAGAGAAGGCAGAATTTTACTGACAAATAAACAAATATTTATCAAACAAAATGAATTTACCCAATTATTACTTTCATTTCCTAGCGGAAATTAATAATTACCTACGAAAAATTAAAAAAAATAAGTCAGGCTAGTCAAGTTAATTCAACCTGGTCTTCTCAGATAGCTCCCCAGATAGATGTCTGAACTGCCTTTCTCATTCGCGGGAATCGAGGGATGGGATTCTGTTATATTTAGTTGGGTGGTTTGGTGGGGCGAATAGAAGGAAAGTAAAAAAAAAAGTTAAGGAAAGTAAAAAAAGTAAAAGCTCAACATTATTTAGTAAACAAAAAAGTTGACATTGTAATTGTAAATTTGAGCAACTAAGTCTTTTGCTTTATTTCGTTGGTTCCATAAAAATTCGAATATATTGGACTCGATCAGAGAATGTGCGATTCCACATTCTATTTTATTTCTCACTTTTACCTGGCCCAAAGCAAGTCTATTTGGTTTGTGTGGGCACCAGTTTCTGGATCTTTAAAGTTCTTCGAGTGGTTAACAGTAAAATGTTTGATAGTGAAACCACTGTATAGGAGCCAAAAGTTTAATTTACGAGACTAGTTTCGGTATGTAGTTTATTATACCCTCTTTAGTCGTATACTGAGAATCTGATTGTTAAAAAATTCTATAAATAACGTACAGATAAAAAGAGAAGAAAAAAAACATAAGTCATAACCAAACAAAGATGAAATTATTATTCAAATACTCAAAAAAATCCCCTTCTTAAATTATAGTTAGTGAAGTGATGATAATGTTCCTGCGGATTTATCAGGAACTGCATACATGAAACACTCGCGCTTTTCCCTGCAAATCCCTCCGAAAACCAATTGCACTGGCAAAACCCTCCCGACATTATTATTTCTTCATGAGAACAAGGATTCACCTATTTCTACTGTCAATCCATTTCCACCGATCTTTATAGGATTTTGGATTAACGAACTTGCGCACATTTCACGGAGATAGTTCCTCCAGTCCGTAATAGTATTGCATGAGATTTTCAGTTGTTATTTACAAAAACAGTTGTTAAGATGTTGCACCATGCATGAACAAAAAAGATGATTGTTTCCATGGTTATTTTTTACCCTTCTAACAAGGTATCGCTTCTTAATCCGGATTTTCTTTTACACCCTTGTTTGTGACAATGCCATGCAGGTGGATAATGAGACAACGAAAGATTCATGCTCTGTCTATTTTTATAAATTCTCTGTTGATACACAATACCTCTTGTTGTTACTCCTTGTTATTACTCTTTTTTTGCTAATACTTGACCCACTGTTTGATATTTTGCACCTCCTTATCAAGTTCGTATGTTGTCATGTTTTAAGGGTGGAAACAATGTTTATGCTTCCAAACAAACCAAAGGATATCGTAAAACTAAAAATGTCACAGGTTACTCCCTCAGAATACCTGTTTTATTAAAGACTAGTTCCAGCTGATCTTTAATTTATTTTTTCTTTGCTTTTATAATTTTCTTATAATGAAATATTCGTCTTGGGAAAAGTTATGAATAAGGGTTCCAATATTCATAATTTATATTATTGGCCCGAAGTACCTTTCGACCATATTGGTCATCTTCTGGGGCTACACTGATAAATATAAAGAAATTCATTTGTATAAATAGAAAATATGTGTAGATATTTTACAAGTTTTAGAGGAGCAACGTTGAATATATTGATAAATATTAAAATAGAAAAATAAATATGAGATTTAAATAAAAAAAAATTACTTTAAAATAAAAATATTTTGACGGCACGTTTGGGGAATAAGATTTTTACTAGTATTAAGCATTTAATCCGTTAATAGTTTTAAGCTCCTATGTGTATAATCAGTCAGTTAGTCATGGGACCACTCGCGGACGAGTATAGCTTGTGCCCGGGACTTAAAAGTTCGCGTTCGCGTTCGCGATTTCTCCCCAGGTACGCCTGTGCGTGATTTGCTTAGCGTGGATGCACTGATGCACGAATATTGCACCCACGATCTTCACTGCGGAGATTGATGCTCAGTGGAACAGGAGACCGTGACAACCTGATACTCTCCGCAGTTGCAACCTCTTTTTGAATTAAGATAGCTTCCATGATGTGAAGGCTGGTGCGGTCACTTCTCCCTTAATTGCAGCGTGCTCCACTAAAATTTTTCTTGAGGGATGGGTTCCGTGTTGCATTAAGTAGTGATCTTTGATGGCACCGTTCTGAAAGTGCATAGTGAGTCGACGATATAAGGATGTGGTTGTCATCCCAATGTATTTATTCGAATAATGACGCCTACAGTCTCCATAGTGGCAGTTAAACTCATAAATTACATTAGAGGCTTTCATTTATTTTGTTTTGTTTGTGTTATTGCTAATGAAGTTGTAGGGAAATCAATATCTCACCCTACAAACAGAGGCCCTGTTCGGTCATCACAACGTCCTGGTGCTTGGCGGCGTAGCCCGATTACTTACCTCTTCCCCTCTCACCTCGACTCGCGGACAACCAGAAGGCCTCCCACAACCACGAGATGCACGAATCATCAAATTTCTGGGCCGGCGAGCATAACATTGGTTAAACAGGCACTATTTACCCTAAGAGCTGGGATCTAATTTCACGTCATAGACGAAATTAGAGGAGCGGCGACCAAAAGCTAGGAGACGCCTTTAGGGCTAAGTGAAAGACGCCCGGAGAAGAGCCGTTAGAGGAGCGAAGCTTAATTCCTAGGCCCTCATCCCCCCTTTTCCCCACCCGCCAGTGGGATGGTGAAGTATATAGGCCGATAACTGGAGAAAAAGGGGAAGAGATAGTGATCGACACGACAAAGTCCGGCGCAGTGCCCGGCAATCAAAGGAAGGAACAGAGAAGAAGCTCACGCTGAGCCAGTTCCTGGTAGTCACACCGAAATTAGCTTTAGTATTGAGGATCAAGCTTAATCTCTCGTCAAAGAAACCCCCGATCCCGGTTTACAACAAAAAACAGAGATAGTCCTCGCCATTGAGGAATACCCAAAGTAAACTCCCTCAAACATTTCCCATTCGTCAAAGGAATCACTTGTTTGCTCATCGCTCGTCAGTGCGAACCATTCCAAGATTAACCAGAAGATTGGAAAGAGCATACTTTCACGGTCCCGTTGTTTAAATCATCTGACTGAGACAACGTGCTTATCACCATCCGTCGCTCGCACCGAAATCACCTGTAACTTCAAGCCAGTCTCCATGCCAGTCAAGCAGCTGGGTGTCTGTGAACAGTCCTACGCGCCTGACCGCAAAAACATTGTTCGTCTACATAAAATTCAAGGCCAAGGTCAGTTGCCAGTCGCACTCACGTGTGGTTGTTTTAAAGGTAAAGAAAGTAAATTATTTTTTTGAGTGTCAATTAGAGTCCAATATTAAAGTGCGCTTATGTCAACCATTACTTTATATTCATGCGGTTTAAAGTAGTAAGTCTCACATAAACTCGTTTAATTCATAGTTGTATAGTTTGTTTTTTTAGATTTCACTGTTTATGTTGTAATTAAAGATATATTCTTTTAGAAGTATTTAATTCAATCCTTGAAACGCTGAGCATGGCACTAGAAATCCTCAAAGATTAAAATAGCGTAATAATAATATAGCACTCTTGGAGAAAACGTACACCAACCACTTGGCCCTTACAATACCAGGACATAAATATTTGGGGTCAGGTTTTATGGGTAGTGGAAGAACTAAGTATAGATGTTTGTCTTGCTTTCCCTTCAATAATAATAAATTTCTGCATAGTGTTCGAGGAAAAGTTGAACTTAAAATGGTATGTCTATAAATTTGTGGTCAATTGTCGGTAATTAGCCCGCTAATGTTATTAATTAATCTTTTTGGGGGGTGGTATTCCAATTAACAGAAAGTGTTGTGATAAGGGTGAGTTAGGCAGCGCGCTATTTGTTCGAGGTTGAATAAATGCCTCTAGCAACAAGCCCAAGCTTTGGGATTAAGAGGTAAGGAACTAGTAGCCTACGTCTAGGGACGAGAAGACAAACGAGAGCAAGCAGAAAAGGAAAGAGAAGAATGAAAACTACAGAAGCAAGCGGAAAGAGAAAAGGCGCAAGCAGAAAGGGAAGCAGAAGGAAAAAAAATGCAAGGGGAAGCATAAGATAGAGAACGGGTACACGCTCATGAAAGAGAAATGAGCAAGGATCAGGCGGAAGACAATTCCATAGGATCCCGAGCTGAGGCTACACAGATAGCTGCGATTAAATTCTCAGCTCATAAAGAAAACGAAGACCAGTGTTCGTACCTGGCACACTTCGGGAAGATATTCGAGTTAAATCACTGGGACATAGAAACAGAGGGGATCGCCAGATTAGTGCCTCTGCTTAATACCCAGCTCCGTGACGTATTTATCTCATTACCATCTTAGGTTTCCGTGGATTACACCAAGTGCAAAGACGAGCTACTGTCCGCCGTCAATCTAAAACCCGAGGGTTATCGGATGAAGTCTAGACAGGCAGGAATTCAGCCAGGTCAAGCATACAGGCAATTTGGATTTATCCTCAGAAGGCATTTCCAATTCTGGCTAAATTCAGAACAAGTGAGGAATGAGTTCGACTCCCTCGCCGACTTCATGCTGAGGGACCAATTGCTATGTACCCTTCCCCCAGAGATACGCGCCTTCGTCAAGGACAGGTGAACAGCTACATTCAAGGACTGCGTGGAGAAAGCAGATCAGCATGCTTCCAACCATAGATTATGCCCTCGAGAGGTCAAAAAGAACCAACCCTTTTCTCCCAAGAAAGGTGAGTATCCACAGAAGCCCTTTTCTCCAAAGAAAGGGGGGTATCCCCAGAAACCCCCATAAAATAACCTCCCTAAGTTCGTCAAGAACTCCGGACACCCCATAAACCCCATAACCTGTTTTAATTGTGGCACTCCAGGTCCCCTGAGCTATAATTAACCCCAAAATTCGAGGCTTAGGTCGCCCTCGAGTCATCAGGTACATAACCTTACTGCAACGCTTAACCAAGAACAACCTCCTAATCCCGCGCCCCCTTTGACCACATTGAATTCCTTTGACCAACAGGTGAACTTTGTGTTTAACAAAAATTCTCCGAAAGGACTAAAATTCGAGCCTGGGGTCGTAAAATGTCTCGGAACGGACCGTACAGCATCGTCTTCTGAAAGATTTGAAACTCCCCAGCGGTACTACCGCGCTCAAACTGCTGTTGAATGACCGCATGAGGAAGAAGAGGCTTCATTTTACAAAGCAGCACAAGGGCTTGACAGTGGAACAGTGTTTAGAGGGCAAGTAGCAAATGAAAGGCCATTTCAGGTCATAAGGTCACACAGAGTAAAGGTGAGGAGGCCAGTTGGGTCAAACAGGTACAGCCCCCAGTACACAGTGAAGACTGTAAAACACAGTCCCTCAGTTATGGTTTGGGTTGTTTTAGTGCTAAGTTAGGGAGAGGTGGTTTATATTTCCTGCCAAAGAATGTGACCATGAATGCTTAGCGCTACAAGAAGCTTTGGAAGGTCATCTCTTTAATCATATAGAACTTCATGGAACATCCATCTTTATGCATGATTCAGCTCCTTGTCACAAGGATAATTTGATCAAGCAATTGACACAGAGAAAGCGCATCAACGTGTTGGACTTGCCTGGGAACAGTCCCGATCTCAACCCCATTGAAAACGCATGGAAAGTCATCAAAGACAAGGTTAATGGGGTCAATGTGTCATTGGTGAAGGACCTTCAGGAGGTCATCAAGAAAGTGTGGTGCGCCAACATGGACTTGAATTACTTCAAAAATCTTGTTGCAAGTATGCCCAATTGGATGCAAGATGTCATCAAGGCCAGAGGGGAGATCATAAAATATTAAAAGTATTAACAAAAGTGTTTTTAATTATATTAACCTAACCTAATGGAGGTAAATAATATAAAAATAAAATAAAATAACAAGGGTCCAGACTTTCATTGCGGCGACTATATATATATATATATATATATATATATATATATATATATATATATATATATATATATATATATATATATACAGTTTGAAAAAGTGAAGAATATGTTTGAAACTCATCTATTTCATACTTGACAGAATACAAATAATAAACATTTTTGCGTCGTCGTCGGTTTCAGCTCGTGTTTGAGCATCGTTTCGTCTTCAATCATTCGATCTCCATGGCTGATGTTTGTCCTTGATATGACTTAGGAGACCCAGTCTGTTAGGGAGAGGGTCAGGTCCGGGAAAGTAAGAAGGCCGGAAAGAAAACAGAGACGAATGCTATTCGCTGAGAAATTTGTTTGGGGCAATCGTTGCTGCGCGACTGACACGCGCACGCACTTGGCCAGTAACGCGTCCACTGTAGCTTAAAACATTGAGACATGCTGTTTCCGCTAGACTGGTTACATCTAGCTGTTGGGTTCGTAATCCATCAAGGCCCGCTTTTATCGCGCCTGCCCGCTGGGTGCTGCCCTCTTACGCCGGACCCATACATAGGAATCTTAATTAGCCCATGTCTGCTTGGTCCGCCAATGGTCTATAAGCAATTAGGATTATATACTTGGGGTCTGTGCCCTCCAGACCCCCCCTCATTTAATAAAACTCAAGATCATCGTAGTGTGGTCCCCCATTGTGTTTACCCCTCCACGAGCCGTCCCCTTAAATGTACTCTAAAAATGTGAATCATTTTGGAACACGGACGAAATAGTCCGTCCCATTGTTCGAGTCGCTAATCTACATATTTACCGGATCATGTTCACGCACTTGTCGGAAAAAGGAAGTAGCGATAGGGATTTTCTTCGATGATTTCAGGTAGTGTAGAGAAGAATAAATACCTAGTACCGGGAGTAGGTTGAAGGTGTAATGTATCTAGAAAACTAATAATCGCATACTTAAACAACGTCAACAGACCTAAGTCACGTGCTCTCAATTAATCTGACTCATGACCTTACGACCTTAAATCGTTCAAAAGTTCGGGCAATCCGTCCCATAGTTTGAGATTTGTTAATAATTCCTGGACTAACCTTGGGAGTACTTTGGTAATTATATCATTCGAAAGAAAATGTCAAACAACATAGGGGGTTTCAAATTTCTCTAGAATCGGCCCAGTTTATTGCTCCAGAACTCATTGGAAAGTTTAATGGTTACCATTTGACCGACCAACCTACGGACCTGCCGAGTCATTTATTGAGTCGCTTGCACGCGACTAAAAATTGACAGGTTCTCACCGAAACTGTTGCAATGTCAAAGAAAACCAGTCTAAAAATCAAACTATAAAAGGGCAATTGAAAATTGCATTTCTACTATGGATGGTCAAAAGAGACTTAAGAAGAAACTTGGAAAAGACAAAAGAGAATAAAACGAGAGACAAATAATTGAAGGAGTATAAAAGCTGCTATGCAAACAGAAAAATTAGTAAAGGTTTTATAGGACCAGTTTTTACTTGTAATATTGGTATTTCTCTAAAGTTTAGAACTGCGATGAGTTTCAAAAATATTTGATGCTTTAAGCCACTTACGTGTTTTGGGGAACAGGAAGGGGTGACGTTGGTGGAATGGCCCCTCAGATACTGTTAAATAAAACACATCAATCAGGAGGTAATTAAAAAACCGGGATATTTCATTACTGGACACAAATTTGAAAACATTTTGCTCATTTCTATGTCAAAGTTCATGCCACATTTCAATAATGCAAATATACAGAGGATTCAAGTTTACAACCTTCTTAACTTCACGCCACATTTCAATAGGGCGAATATACAAAAGATTCAAGTTTACAGCCTTTTTAATTTGAATGCCACATTTCAATATGGCGAATATACAAAGGATTTAAGTTTAGAACCTTCTTAACTTAATGACACATTTCAATAGGGTGAATATACAAAGGATTCAAGTTTACAACCTCTTTAACTTAATGCCACATTTCAATAAGGCGAATATACAAAAGATTCGAGTTTACAACCTTCTTAACTTTACGCCACATTTCAATAAGGTGAATATACAAAAGATTCAAGTTTACAGCCCTTTTAATTTAATGCCACATTTCAATATGGCGAATATACAAAGGATTCCAGTTTACAGCCTTTTTAACTTAATGCCACATTTCAATAAGGCGAATATACAAAGGGTTCAAGTTTACAACCTTTAACTTCAAGCTACATTTAAATCAGGCAAAATATATAAAAGATTCGAGTTTACAACCTTTAACTTCACGCCACATTTTAATAAGGCGAATATACAAAGGATTCAAGTTTACAACCTTTGACTGCAAGTTTGTATCTGCTAATATTTTACCCTTTAATCGAACCATGTAGAAGTTTGCGAAGGTTGGTCCTAATAGTGAACTCTATGGTAACCCCATTTATCTGTTTGTAAATTTGTACAGCCAGGGGATAGATTAGGGGCGTATTGTAAATGCTCTGTGGAGGTTTCTCAAGATGCTAGAGTCTATTTTGGGTGAGGGTTTAGTTGAGTGATGATAAACTTCGTGGATAATTATATTTATCATGGCGTCGTTAGTTTCGTTAGTAAAAAGACTCTCCACATCGAGTGGTGAGATTATTCCGTCGGGTATCGCTGTGTATAGGATTTCTATGAACTCGTCCGTTGATTTAATGGAATATTCTTTCAGAATGTATTTGTCGATACGTTATTAATCTCTTTTTCAATGATGCATGTATGCACGGAGATTTGAGAGGTAATTTGTTTCAAACTGTTGTTTTAATGCTTTACATTACTTTACATATATCCTGGCGTAAATTTCCCAATGATTACTACAAGTTTCAATGATATATATTATTGCTTTATCATAGTAAAACTAATTTAAAAAATGTGCCTAACAATATCGTGCCTATCTTACGTCCTCCATGTAAATCCTACGCGAGCGTATTTGAATCTCATGTAGATATTTTATGTTATGATTTGAGCTAAAGACCTAACACCATGTTATTAATTAAAATATAATGAACATATTATAGAAACACGTTTCAAGAAAGCATGATTTAGAGGAAATAGGAGTGTTCATAAATTTCCCAATACGAGCTCGAGTCGTCAAATTATTTATTAGTTAATGAAGAAGATAAGAGACACCTGTTGAGTACTAAACAAAAAACCAGTTAGAGGCGTGCCAAAACTGCTACCACAGAGAATACCAAGGTTCCTGCTCAGGAACTAATTCAACCCTATGAGATTGAACTAGGAATTAATCCATCCTTGTCAGAATACGAAGCTCACACCCGTCACATCCACGTTGATAACAAAAACAATGCACACACTTAGGAAATCTTCTCTCACTCATCTTTATGTTTGTATTTACCGCCTCTTTGTAAAAGTGATTACAATAGAGTTTGAAATAGAAAGTCTAAGACAAAGAAGAAACACCAAATGTAAATAAATATATGAGCACTAAACAGATGAATATGTGAAAAAATTATGTTCACCGATGTAAATTATTTCACATTCTCCTGATTGTAACGCCCCAGAACAAATATCTTTCCTAGGAAATTTTGATCTTCTTCCTGAGCGTTATTTCTATCATCTCAAGTAGAGATTACCTCTGTCCGCTGTTACAAGCTCTTATTACTACCAGGTATCTTTTAATTTCTCCTTTATTGCCTATGAACTCTGGTTTCTATTCCCACGCGCTCATTCACGCCCCCAAAATCTCCTTGCCGTGCTTTATTTATTTATAGGCTGCAACGGTTTCGGAATTTTCTTCGTTTCCAAAAGGGTTTTGAAATGCATAATTAAAATAAACATTGGTGAGATCATGGTGAAAATCGTTCATATATTCGTAGAGCCTATTTTTGCTTATTATTTTACATATATTTATTGGAGCTGCTGCTACCCAGTTTAATCGTCAATTTAATGAAGAAGTGGACACTCAGCTGCATTTGGTTCATTTTTGACCATAATAACGTTTTAGGATATTGCTTTTCGTCTGGTTGTAAAAGTTGGAATGATTAAGTAAAACAATTAATATGAAAAGATCGAACATATAGCTGAAGTTAAAATGATAATTATAACAAGATATTTTGAAAAATTATAGATAACCAAAAGTAAATTAATAAAAAATATTGACAGATACTAATGAGTCTCTGCCTGCCAAAGCTACACCCGACATATCCACGTTGATAACAAAATCAATGCACACACTTAGGAAACTTCTTGCTCATCTTTATGCCACTGCCTTATCAGTCTCTTCCTTTATTGCACTAAACGATTTTTCTGCATTCTTCTCAAATAAAATCGTTCATACCCGATCTGGTTTTCCTCCCTGCACTCTTTTTTCGCCTCTTCGTAATTCTCTACCCACACCTTTCGAACCCCAATTTCCCCCTTCTTTCTCTATCGACCCTGTGTCCCCATAGAATATTACAATCCTCCTTTTCTCTTCAAAAAAGAAACGTTGTCCTCTTAGTTCTTTGGCCCCGAAATCTTTATCATCAATTCCTCCTATTTCTTCCTCCTCACTTCACTAGCATCTCTAACACCATCCTCTCATCATGTGTCGTACCGTCTAATTTCAAACACGTTGCTTTTTGCATTTTGCCGCATCCTTTAGAAGCGATGGCTAAACAGCCAACGACCTCACTAGCTACCACCAAATCTCTCAAATACCGTTCTTTCTGAAGTCCTTGAATGGCTGGCATCCCCTTGGTCTTACCTCACATGCCCTGCTCCCATATTGAGGAGATCTTCCAGCCTGGCTTTAAGTTAGGAGGAATCACTAGATAAGATGTCCTACATGTAACTGACCGACGTTTACGAGCGGCTGATGCTGTTCTATCTTTCGTTCTAGTACTTTACGATCTATTAGCAACATTTGATACTGTCGATCACACTTCTTGAGTGTCACTGAAACTGCCATTGACTGGCTTCGCTCTTACCTATTTGCTCCCATCGCAACTATATCGAGAGCGATCTATCTAGGCCGGCGGATGTGCGTTTCATGATTCCGCAAGGTTCTTAATCTATTCCTTTTCGAATCTATTCATTTCCCCTTGACATTTTTGTCTTTCCTCTCTCAATAATTCCATTTCTGTGCTAAAATATATTTATTTCGTACCAACTTCGATTGGTGAAAATGGTAGAAATCTTCTATCCGCATACGGCATCATTACTGAATTTCTCTCGGGCAACTTTTTTAAACTGTTTCATAACAAGACTGAGGTGTTTGGGGTGGGTACCCACTCAGATGTGGGGTGCTATCAAATTATTGCTCGAGTTTGTGATCTTCGTGGTTTTTCAATTCACTTTACCTACACCTTTAAAAATCGCAACGTTAGAGTGCGAGGATAATATTTTAGAAATAACTTTGAATACTAACCTTTTCTAAATAAAATTAAGATTGTATTAAAATAAAAAAAACCTTTAGTGACTTGTTTCTAAATTTATTTCCAAAATATCTTCCTCAAACGAATGTAACCAGTGTTCGAAAACAAAAAGTTTCTCTGAGGTTGCATTCGCTAGGACAATTAACATTCAAGTTTAATTAACCTACTTCTACAATCAGGAAACTTTTTCACATTTTCTTTATTAACTCCAACTCTGTTTTTAGTTCCGTGGACGCGACTCGATAAGTTACTATCTCGGTCGGTCGCTAACCATTTTACTTTTCGATGAGTTTTTGAAAGTTTTTAAGGTCGTAAAGTCAGATGATGATACCTTTGTTAATTAACTCCTTTTTATCAAATTATTTGAATAATTGAGAGCACGCGACTTAAGTATGTTAACCTTGTTTCCTTATATTCACTCTTCCGTCATAAATAGTTTATTCTCATTGGCTTGTGATTGTGTGATGTAGTGGAGTATAATGTTTGTGTAAGGAATATTGACCCAGAAGTAAAATGATGAGAATATTTATAGAAACAACTCTAAATTCTGCCTAACTTCCTTAGTGAAGGTCTATCCAATGTAGAAGTAAGCAGTGCATGTAATTATTCAGATGTGATTTGAATCCTACTTGCCCCTGCCATAACATACAACACCTCTTGAGGGCTTATGATTACACAATTTGTATTCATTGCCAGTAAGTGTTATTTTCCAACTCCTTTGATTGCCAAACAATAAAAATAGCCATTATTTATTTTAAACTTTTCTTTTGTGGCTTTTATTATGAAATATTTACTAAAAATAGGCAACTTTTTGTTTTTTCATCCAATGTAGGGCTAAAATCGAAAGCAATAAAATGTATACAATTTTATTGCAACTTCCACAATATAGAAGTGAACAGTTTTCCTTAATTTTCGTTTGTAATGTAAAGCACTTTCCCATACAATTTTCCAAATGTAGTCTTCCATCATATTTACATTGTATATTCTTCTGTAGCTGTGTTCGATTTCTGCCTATCTTGATGGAACCGCTCCCATTGCTCTTCTGAGTATGCTTCCATACTCTCCTTGACTTTTCAAGATGAGCATCAAGGATGTGCACCTTCTGGGCGATCTTGCAACCATTTGGCCATAGCTTTTCACCAAGTTCTCAACCAGTTCCACATAATTGTTAGTTTTGTGGTTGCCCCAAAAGCCTTGAGACACTGAAAAAACTCTTTCAGTCTTCTTTTTATCTTTTTAGTAAGTACTTCACTGGAATTCTAAACACTATGATTTCCCTGATTAGTAGTTCAAATTAGACACCAAGTTTCACATTTGACTTAGAGAGCTGGAGAAATAAATATTCAAGGTACTTGAAGGCTGCAGACTCTTTTTAAGAGCTCTAACAAACTGCTTTATGATACCTAGATTTAAATGCAATTGAGGAAGCAACACCTTTTGAGCGTCTATCAATTGCAATTGTTCATGCTTGACATTACGCCTTCCAACAGAAAACTCAATCCTTTGTAGCCAGTGCTTCTTGTGGTAATGTGCTGCGCTATCATTACTGTCACAAAGACAGAGATGAGATGCAAAATTTGTTAAAATTTCCCTCGAGACCCATAAAAAATGATACCATTATGAAGTCTCTAATCGCTTCCAAGCCATACACCTTATCATTCAAAGCTTGTAGCAAGAGCTGGGCACTGTTTTAGTCTTCATTGAGATATACTGAATGAGCCAAGAGAAGGGATGAATGTTTATTCCAATTATGGAAAAGTGCAGCTTTAATGCTTCTTTATGAGCTGTCAATGAAGCGCCTAACACTCATCTCAATTACCTGTAAATCCAATTACATCAAACAGACCAGATAATTCATTGTAGTAGCATAGCACCGTTTGATAAATAAAGAAACTTGAGGAATGTTAATGACGTTTCCTTTGGCTTGCACATTTCCATCCAGCAAATCCCGCTCTTTGAGCCTAAAAATCAAAGTCATCATTTGACTTTGGCAAGCCAAAAACTCTGACAAGATCGTCAAGTTCTTTTTGGTTTGAATGGTATGGATTCCTCTCAACATCCATATCTCCAACACTGTAGTCTATATATTTACTGATCTTTTCAGCTGCTAAATTCTTGTTCAGGTCTGATGGTCGATTATGCCTTTCTAAAAGGGTAGGTACAGAAAGATCAGAACTACATGGTATAGGTCCATTAGAGGATGGAAATCAGGATATGTCATGGAAATCGGTCCATGTTTGCGAATTCAACCTTTGGAAGGGTCCACCATGTAAAACATTCATTGCTCGAGTGTTCTGTGTGTTCATGCAAAATCTTGGGAATGGCAAAACTCCTGGCTATTCTTTCCCATCTGTACTATCCTATAAAAGTAAAATAATATAACTTACTACACTTTTGGCTGACAAACAAACATAATTGCTTATGAAATTTAATATTTTACTCTTTGCAACAAATAATTTTCTCACCTTCCAAGGTTTTCTTGCAGTGTTCACAAATAATATGTTTTTTCTCGGTCTGCAACTTGCATGCCAAAGTATGTTTTGTAAGGTTCATACATTCTCATAGATTCTGTGACACCGAACTTCTTTGCCCTTGTTTTCAAGGATTATCCTCCGCAGTTACAACAGAATGTATTGGAAGTATGGTCGCAGCCTCTAGATGTCATTTCTCTCATTATGGTAGCTAGAATTAAAATGATGGAAGATCTGAAAATCCCTGGATAAATATTTCTGAATTAATTTTCCACAATATTCCAAAAGTTCTAGAAGTTTCCAGGGTGTGTTCTGGCAAGTTGTGGAACATTCTTGAAACTTCATAAAATTCTAATAAATGCTAAAATTTCTCATTAAATCTAGAATATTTTGGAAGGTTTCCTTAAAGCAAATATTAGTCCACAATTTTCTACACTGCTTTGAAAAAATAAAAGCCTACAGCCTTTTTTATCTTTTCAATTTTTTTAGAAAGTAATAATACTTGTAGAATTATTTTCAAAAGGAAGAAATTTAAAAATTCAGTGCCCTACCTACAAAAGGAAAGTTTGGAAATCAAAATAGGCACTTTTTCTATTTACTTTAGTTACAAAAAACTAGAAAATAACAATTTAAACCCAGGCACAAGAAATTAGTAAAATTTTGTTACATAGTGTTATTATTCATTATATATATTGAATTAGCAGTTATTTGCGTTAGTGGATCTTTTTTTCACTCATAGCGATGGAGCATCACCTAAGTATGGATGATGATTCAGCAATTCAATCAATTAATCAAATGTCGGATTCTAATTGGAGTAATTATGGCACCCGTAATTATTCAGCGGTGAGTTGACGTAAGGAATTTGCATCCCAATGGCTCAATCTTTTGATTCTATTATTAATATAGCTAACTTTATAATCTTTAAGAAATTTACCCCTAGCATAAAAAATATTAATTACCTTCGTATCTTATAATGCTGCACCCACCCATTTTGGAGTCAACTTTCTTCATTTAGAACTTGACTGACAATACAAATTTAATAACTTTAAATAATGCTTTTAGAACGAAATTGAGATTCATTTCTCTCCCTTGGAATATAAATTCCGATATAAGCTTGAAATTCTGAAACTCTTCAGTCGAAATATATTAATTATTGTGTGCATATCGAATGTTACGAGGTAGAGAGATAGAGAAAGAGATGTCAGCATAGTGTGAGCCTTGGTATAAATAATGAATAAATAACTGAAATTTGTTGTATGTCAAAAAGAAAAAAATGGTACACGTAAATAATGAGCTTGCGGCAGTCCATACAAATATTCATTGAAAAACCCAATTTAGCATCTAATTCTTTTGGACTTTGGGAATATAATGAATACTCACAATATGAATTATACACGTAATGTTCAGTAGATATAATAGGTGGTACAAGAGAAGATATTGAGGAAAGATTCATGAAGAAACAGACAGAGTGAATGGGAGATAAAGTAGACTGATGAAAGAATAGTCAAATTAGTTGCCCCACATTTTGCCTAAGAAATTTGTATCTCCCAAATATGTCAAAAGAAGCTGTGGAAATTGCAAGAATAAAATTAAAGTTTTGATCCTGGACTAAATGCTTCAGCAAAGCGAGAATTAGAGCAGAAACATATACACTGGTGCGTATTGTGACAATAAATAGTATGGCACACTACAAATAACTACAACTATGATAATAAAGCAAATATGACTATCAGTTTCCTCGAGGGTAAAAAAGTCCATTGTACATTTTATCTATATTTAAGTTATAAAGTCAGAGTGGTTGATAGCGCTGGTAAGAAATCCATATCTATAATTTCACATATTATTGGTTTCTTTCTAATTGAATATATAATATAAAGTGCCACAAAATTGGCATGAGGGAGCAATCATTGAATATAGAGTGCCACAAAATTGGCATGATGGGGCAATCATTAAGATATAGTGAAAGAAAATTCGCAAGATGGACTAAACAGTGAAGATATAGTGTCACGAAATGTGTATGTGGAAGCAATCAGTAAAGATATAGTGCTACAAAATTCGCATGAAGAGGCAATCAGTAAAGATGCAGTGCTAACAATTCGCATGATGGAGCAATCAGTGATATATAGTGATATAGAACCGCATGAGGGAGGAATAGCAAAAAATGGTGCCACAAAATTCTCATGAGGTAGCAATCAGTGAGATATAGTGCAACAAAATTCACATGAGAGAACAAGCAGTAAGATAAAGTGCGACAAAATTTGATTTAGTAGCAAACATTGAAGATATATTCCCAAAAAATTCGCATTATAGAGCAATAGGTTAAGATATAGTGCTACAAAATTCGCATGAAGAAGCAATTAGTGAAGATACAGTGACAAAAAACTCCCATTAGATAGCAATTAGTGAAGGTATAGCGGCCCAAAATTTGCATAAGGGAACAATCAGTGAAGACATCCTGCCACAAAATTTGTATGACGGAACAATCAGTAAAGATATATTGCAAAAACATCGCATGAGGGGGCAATCAGTGAATATATAGTTTTAAAAAATTCGCATGAGGCAGCAATCACTGAAGAAATAATGCCACATATTTCGAATTACGGAGCAATCAGTGAAGATATAGTGCCACAAAATATGTAAGAGGCAACAATGAATCAAGATATATTGCCACAATTTTGCTTTAGGAAGCAATCAGTGAATGTATACTGCCATAATATTCGCATAAGGTAGCAATCAATAAAGATATATTGCCCCCCAAAATATATGCTGGATCAATCAGTGACGATATATTCCCACAAAATTCGCATTATGGAGGAATCAGTGAAGTTATAGTACCACAAAATCTGCACGAATGAGCAATCAGTAAACATATAGCGATAGAAAATTTCTTTCTTTTTTTGTTATTTTCTGGTGTCGACTTAAAAAGAGTGCTTCTATGTAGATTGATAGGGATCTTTTTTATTCCGACAGTAGGTAATATAGTAAAATGGCTAAAATGAACATACTCTTAAGTTAGATATACCTTTTAAGGGATCTTAGCAAGCGGAAGAAGAAAAATAAGATGACAAACAGAAATTAATGACACCATACCAATGCCACGAGTAATATGTTAAAACCTCGTAGTAAATTTTGCAACAGTTTATTATATTTCATGCCGCTGAGTGCCAGCATGAAAGATCATACAAGTTGGACTACTCATATATTTATGGATATGTGTATGTATGCTACTATTGGAAGATGGAATCGGGTAATCTAAATTAAACCAACTGGATGATGACAATAGAAGCTAAGAAGTGACTGCAATTGACACCCGAAATTAAGACCGAGCACTCCTGGAACTCATCTCAGTAACTACAAGCCATAAAACAGGGTGCATCAGAAATTTATTATCAAGATAGACACACGAACCAACGGAGCTATCATGAAAAAAATTTTAATAAGAGTTTGGGTAAATGATGAAGTTGAAGTTAGTTTGTGGTACAATCTAGATTATTATATATTATTATAATCGAAAGCATTAGTAATAGTGTTGTATATTTAATACCGACAAGCTTTAATTACAAACTAGTTTTTCATGCACCTCAAATGAATTAAGCAACAACCAATCTCGATTTAATTATGACCTCAAGCATGCGCAAAACATGGTACAAACCTGACTATAACACGAACATAACCCAACTAGATACCCCAATATGTTGGGATCATGTTCTAAACATTATTTAAACATGACCCGATCTCCATTCAAACACAACCAGAACAATGAGACAAACATGGTTCGAACACAATGTAAAGATAACTCAAGCACGAATCCATATAACTACACAAAAAACAAAAAGAATAATGACGTTCAAAACAAAAGATCAAGCACAATCCGAACATTACTCTAACACGAGGAAAGCAAGAGATGCATTAGGACCCAAACAGGATAAAAACATAAATTAAACTTGACTCAATCATGATCCAAGCATAACTTAAACGAGCATAAACAAAACATGACTACCACATGACAGAAGTACCATCATTGAACAATACATAAATACTTCTCAAACCAGAATTGATTACCATCTAAATATTGCTAAAACACTTCACAAGCACCACCAAAACAGTTGACAAACACGACTCAATCACCATTCAAATACCACTCAACCATCGCCAAAACACTTCTCAAACATGACTCAATTACAATCCAAATACCATATAAACACCCACAAAACACTTCTTAAACAAGACTCAATCACAATCCAAATACTACAGAAACACCGCCAAAATACATTTCATGCACAATAAAATTACCATCCAAATACAACAGAAACACAGCTCAAACACTTCTCAGACAAGGTTCAATCACTATCTAAATACCATACAAACACTGCCAAAGCACTTCTCAAGCACCAGTGAGACACTATCCAAGCACAAAAAAACACTGCTACCAGTCTACTCAAACACAACTTATACACCATCCAAATACAACCAAAACACCGCCAAAAGAAGGACTCAATTACCATCCAATTACCATCCAAACACCGCTAAAAAAACTTCTCACTCACGACCCAATTACTATCCAAATATCACACAAACAGCGCGAACACTTCTCAAACATGACTCAATCACCATCCAAATACCACACAAATACTGCCAAAACATTTCACCGAAATGACTCAAATACCGCCAAAACACTTCTTAATCACGACACAACCACCCTAAAAATGCTATAAAAACACCGCAAAACAGTTCTCAAACACGACCCAATCACCATCCAAATACCATATAAACACCCAGAAAAACACTTCTCAAACAAGACTCAATCACTATCCAAATATCACAGAAACACCGCCAAAATACTTCTCATACACGATAAAATCACCATTCAAAATACCACAAAAACACCAACAAAACATTCTCAAATACGACTCAATCACAATCCAAATACCACACAAACACCGTCAAAAGAAAGACTCAATCATCATCCAATTACCATCCGAACACCACTAAAACGCTTCTTAAACACGACCCAATCACCATCCAAATACCATACAAACACCGCCAAACACTTCTCAAACATTACTCAATCACCATCCAAATACCACAGAAAGTCTGCCAAAAGGTTTCACCAAAACGACCCAAATACCGCCAAAACACTTCTCAAACAGGACACAATCACCCTAAAAATACTATTCAAACTCCGCCAAACACTTCCCAAACACGACCCAATCACCATCCAAATACCATACAAAACCGTCAAAACACTTCTCATACACGACTCAATCACCATTCAAATACGACACAAAGACCGCCAAATACTTCTCAAATATGACTAAATCACCATCCAAATACCACACAAATAGCACAAAAACACTTCTCAAACACGATTAAATTACCATCAAAATACTACACAAACATCGCTGAAACAAGACTCTATTACCAGCCGAAAATAACACACAAACACCGCCAAAACAGTTCTTAAACACGACTCAATTACCATTCAAATACAACCCAACCATCGCCAAAACACTTCTCAAAAACGAATCAATCACCATCCAAATACCACACAAACACCGCCAAAACGTTTCTCGAAGACGTTTGAACTACCATCCAAATACCACATATACACTGCCAAAACACTTCTCAAACACAACTCAATCACCATCCAAATACCATAGAAAGAGCACCAAAATAATTCTAGAGCAAGACTCAATCACCGTCCAACTACCATAGAAACACAGCCCAAACACTTCTTAAACAAGAGTCAATCACTATCTAAATACCATATAAACACCGCCAAACAATTCTCAAAAACGACTCAATCATCATTCAAATACCAGCGAAACACCGCCAAAACACTTCTCAAACACGGCTCAATCACCATCCAAATACCACATAAACACCGCCAAAACCATTCTCTAACACGACTCAATCACCACCGAAATACTACACAAACACTACCAAAACATTCTCAAATACGATTCAATCACCATCCAAATACCACAGAAACACCAGCCAAATACTTTTGAAACACGACTCAATCACCGACAAAATACCACAGAAACATCGCCCAAACACGACTTAATCACTATCTAAATACCATACAAACACCGCCAAACACGATTCCATTACCATCAAAATACTACACAAACACCGCCAAAACACTTCTCAAACACAACTCATTTACCATTTATATGCCACGCAAACACTGCAAAAGACTTCTCAAACAGGGCACAATCACTATCCAAATACCACACAAACAGCGCTAAAACACTTCTCAAACACGATTCAATTACTATCAAAATACCACAAAACCACCGCCAAAACACTTCTCAAGCACACCTCAATCACTATCCAAATACCACTAAAACATAGCCAAAACACTTCTCAAACACGACTTAATCATCTAAATACTACACTAACACCGCCCAAAAACTTCTGAAACACGAAACAATCACTATCCAAATATCATACAAACACTGCCAAAGTACTTCTCAAACAGGAATAAGCGACAAAACAAAGACAACAAAAACACCGCTACAACACTTCTAACACACGACTAATACACCATACAAATTTCGCAAAAACTCTTCTCAAACACAACTCTATCACCATCCAAATACCACACAAACACCACCAAAAGCCTTCTCAAACAAGACTCAATGATCATCCAAATACCTCAGAAAGACCACCAAAATACTTCTAGAGCACGACTCAATCACCGTCCAAATACCACAGAAACACAGCCCAAACACTTCTCAAACAAGAATCAATCACTATCTAAATACCATACAAACACCGCCAAACAATTCTCAAAAACGACTCAATCACCATTCAAATACCAGCGAAACACCGCCAAAACACTTCTCAAACACGACTCAATCACCATCCAAATACCACATAAACACCGCCAAAGCACTTCTCAAACATGACTCAATCACCACACAAATACTACACAAACACTACCAAAACATTCTCAAATACGATTCAATCACCATCCAAATACCACACAAACACCGCCTAATCCCGACTTAATCCCCATCCAAATACCACACAAACACCGCTGAAACACTTCTCATACATAACTCAATTACCATCCAAATAACACCCAAACACCGGCAAAACACTTATCTAACAAGACTTAACCACCATCCAGATACCCCCCGAAAGCCGCCAAAACATTTTGCAAACACCACTCACCTACCATTCAAATACCACCAAAACACTTCTCAATCACGGCTCAATCAACATCCAAATACCCCCCAAACAACGCCAAAATCTTTCACAAACACGACTCAATCACCATCCAAATACCACCTAAATACCGCCAAAACACTTCTCAAACGCCACTCAATCACCATCCAAATACCACCAAAACACCGTCAAAACACTTCTAAAACACGACTCAATCACCATCCAAATACCACACAAACACCGCCTAATCCCGACTTAATCCCCATCCAAATACCACACAAACACCGCTGAACCACTTCTCATACATAACTCAATTACCATCCAAATAACACCCAAATACCGGCAAAACACTTATCTAACAAGACTTAACCACCATCCAGATACCCCCCGAAAGCCGTTCAAACATTTCGCAAACACCACTCACCCACCATTCAAATACCCCCCAAACATTTCTCAATCATGGCTCAATCAACATCCAAATACCCCCCAAACAACGCCAAAATCTTTCACAAACACCACTCACTCACCATCCAAATACCACCCAACCATCGCCAAAACACTTCTCAAACGCCACTCAATCACCATCCAAATACCACCAAAACACCGTCAAAACACTTCTAAAACACGACTCAATCACCATCCAAATAACACACAAGCACCGCCAAAACACTTCTCAATCACAATCCAAATACCTCCAAAACACCGCCAAAACACTTCTCAAACACAACTTAATCACCATCCAAATAACACACAAACACCGCCAAAACACTTCTCAAACACGACACAATCACTATCCAAATGCCATACAAACACCGCCAAAGCACTTCTCAAACATGAGTGAGCCACCATCTAAATACAACAGAAACACCGCTACAACACTTCTCAAAAAGACTCATACACCATCAAAATACCATCCAAACACGGCAAAACACTTCTCAAACACGATTCAATCACCATCCAATTACCACCCAAACTCTGCTAAACACTTCTCAAACACAACTCAATCACCATCAAAATACCACCCAACCATCGCCAAAACACTTCTCAAAAACGAATCAATCACCTTGCAAATACGTCACAAACACCGCCCAAAAACTGCTAAGACACGACTCAAATCTATGCATCCACTACCCAACTACGCCCCCCTCCCCCGCCCACCTCTCTTTTCTTTTAAATCTCTCAAACAAACTCTAACCCGACCCCAAGCGCCTACTCAAATACACCTTCCATGTTGAAACGAAACGACTGAAACCTCACCGCTTTCGAGACAGCCTCATAAAGCGAAGAGAAGGTAAAAGCGACTGAAACGAAGGGGAGAATTGGTCAGTCTTTGTGGCGCAAGTTGAAGAGATAGTCATTATGAGTGGTTCCACCATTATGATCCTCACCTGGAGAGGCTCCCACGACCGAACATTATGACAGGGCCAAAATGACACTTCTCGTACGTGCTTGCCCCTGGCATTCCCCGGCACTCGCCAAGAAATGGTGACTAAAAGAAGAGGAGAAGATGCAAAACGTAAAACAAACAAAGGATAGAAAAGATAGGGTAAATACGTACTCAGAGGATAGGAAATAGATATATTAAATGGTTAATAATTTGGAGATGATTGTCGAAGAATAAAGAGGAAATGAATGCAGATGAAGGTAAAGAAGGAAACAAAATAAACGGAAGGGATGCGTGGGACAAAAAGCAGCAAAGACCTGCAAATTACGGACGCGAAATTCACAAGTGATAAAGAAAAGGAGATAAAATGTGTGCAAATAATCGAGTATACTTGGTAAAGCGATAGAAATCAGTAGGACACAACAATTCTCTCGCACTTATTTCGATTTCACAAAAAAGCAAAATCCCCTGGCGGGATTACTGGAGATCCTGGTCTAGGTTATTTAACCTCTTATGCCCTGAATTAATTTAAAAAAATGAAAAACATATTAAATAGATTTATCGTTATCTATTAAGGGGTAAATAGTTAGTGGCAAACGGTGCGCAAATCTGTCGTACTCGTCACACTCGCTTGCTACACTCCACGCATATAATTTCTCTCGCTATAAGCCTTTATTTTCTATGTGACGAATTCGTCACATACGGGCAGAAAGGGTAATAAGGGCCTAAATAAATTAGGAAAAAGAGTTAAATGACCCCTTTTCTGCGGCATTATGACCTCCACAATAAAAAAGGTCTCGATAATGCTGAATCTTTGTCTTCTCCACATATAAGAATGTAAATTTTGCCCTGACGCTAAAGTAAGTTGAATTTCTTTGTGGTTGAGTTGACACCTTCACATATACTAGCCACATGCCATCACTGCGTAGGTGGCAGTTTACTTTACTATTGAAGGGCATAAATTGCTTGCCCACGCAAGTGTGGGTCAAACCTCTTCGTGTACTGCGACGGCAAACATAGAGATTAGAATAGACATTTGAGACAGTTCATTTCGGGGCTGTGAGGTTGATGTAGTGGATACTTCAACTTACCTGGCGTGGATGGAGAGTACTTCCATGGTGTGCACGATGTAGTGCTATACTACTTTCATACCATTCCCGCTTAGATTGCAGTTTACCTTACTTTGAGCAACTGCTGATAGGGCCGACGGTGGGCTGGTAACCCTTTTACTTTTCAATGAATGTTTTGACAATAACATCATAACTATTCAGCCGATTCTAACGAAATTTGAAACCCTCATGTTGTTTTACATTTTCTTTCAAATGATAAAATTGCTAAGGTCCTCACAAGGTTAATCCTGGAATTATTAAAAGAAAACTAATTATGTGTCGGATTGCCCACTTGTTGAAAGTTTTGAAGGTCGAAAGGTCATATGGTAATATGGTCATAACTCAGAAAAATTGAGAGCACGCGACTTAGGTTTGTTGACCTTGTTTCTATATTAGTGAGGAATTTTGTGAGTGTAATGCATTTTAATGAAAGAAAACGTATTGGAGTGTCTTTTATTTCTTGTAACAATTTGAGGTATTTTCATATTGATGACAGAGAATATATTATGTAATTCCTCTATTGTTAAAAATTTTGTTTTCTGTTATATATTAATGATAATATCATATATTGACCTTCAGTTCGCCTGGTGGTTAAGGATTTTGTTTTGTTTTTATATGTTAATGATAATATCATATATTGACCTTCAGTTCGCCTGGTGGTTAAGAATTTTGTTTTGTTTTTATATGTTAATGATAATATCATATATTGACCTTCAGTTCGCCTGGTGGTTAAGGATTTTGTTTTGTTTTTATATGTTAAAGATAATATCATATACTGACCTCCAGTTCGCCTGGTGGTTAAGGATTTTGCTTTGTTTTTATATGTTAATGATAATATCATATATTGACCTTCAGTTCGCCTGGTGGTTAAGGATTTTGTTTTGTTTTTATATGTTAAAGATAATATCATATACTGACCTTCAGTTCGCCTGGTGGTTAAAGATTTTGTTTTGTTTTTATATGTTAATGATAATATCATATATTGACCTTCAGTTCGCCTAGTGGTTAAGGATTTTGTTTTGTTTTTATATGTTAATGATAATATCATATATTGACCTTCAGTTCGCCTGGTGGTTAAGAATTTTCTTTTGTTTGTATATGTTGATGATATATTGAGTTTTAGTTCGCCTGGTGGTTAAGAATTTTGTGAGTAGTTTGGATATTGTTAATAGAATACTTGTTAGAGTCTACCTCATTTGATGGTTAGGAATTTTGTAAGTATTTATGTGTTTCTGAAAGGAGACTTATTAACCGGTGATTATTTGTTTTTCCTTCTCCCGTTATGCTGAGAAACTTGCCAGTGGCGTCTGCCTTGGGAGATGGCGAGTAAGGAGGGTGGGGATAAATTAATATTTGTAAAAGGAATTTTTTTTAATACGAAACAGCAAAGACAATAAGTAACACTCGAGGTTAGTTCGAGAGAGAATGGAAATCTTTGAAGTCAGAAGTCCAGGAAATTTAAAAAAAGATTTATGAACAAAATAGATTTAGCATATTTTGCTTCTATATTGTATTTTAAAGTAATATTTATCGATTCTATTCTTTAAAATATTGACTTAGTGCTTTAAATTACTTTCAGAGGCAAGTTATTCCATGTTTGGTTTAGTTTATAAGAAAAAAGTAAGGTGCTATTAGAGTGCTAACTCTTTTCTACGCAAGCTTGCAACCGTGATTTATAGTCGGCATTCAGTTATTTATTATAATGTTCAAATGTTTTTAGACTACTATATATTTCAAAGAACAAAATTAAAAAAATAATCAAACGTTGTATTTTGTTTTAGTATGTTTGTATTAGAATTTGAAGGTGAAATATACAAAAATGTAGAAACCTAAATTCATTTTAGTAATAAATACAGTTAATTTATGCGCGCAATCAATATTTAAAATGGTGTCCTTTGCTCTTCAGGACTGCTTCAATTTGCTTTGGAATGCTGAAGACCAAATTTGTGATGATATCTTTAGTAATATGCTCCATTTTTTATCAATAAGCACCCGCAACTCTTCACAATCGAATGGCTTCTACTTATCAATAGCTATATTTATTATCGCCCCAAAATTCGCTATTGGGTTCAAATCTAGCGAATTCCAAGGCCAAAGTCCCAAGAGTCGGTGCTATTTTCAGCCAAGAACTTTGTTATTGCGTTTCCTATTTGACAATATACACCGTTCTGCTAAAAAAAAATTATCTTTCCTAAAGTGGGCCTGGACTGCTGGTAAAAGGTGCCGATGAAGCACGTTCTGGTACAATTTTGAGTTCTTACCAGTGTTCTTGGGCAAAATTGTTAGTGTTCCAGTTCCTTTAAATGAGAACAGCCTCAATGCTTCATCGTGGGCACCGGACATGACTCATGCAAGCTCTCCGAATTTCTCCTCCAAACAAGTTATTTTTTATATTGCCTTCAAACGTGTAGTTTATCTGTAAGGTTCTGTTTGGTGAGATGAGGCTCATTCTCAGCACTTCTCGACTTCACGCCTTAGTCGAAAAATCTCTACCTCACTGTGCGAGCTGAATAGTTCAAACTTAATTAGTTCTAATTGTGAGTAAGGTTGGCACTGGAGGCGACCCGATCCTCGAGTTGACACCTTTCCAAGAAGCGATCTTGATTTTCACTTGAAGTTCTTGAGCGTCCAGAAGACTTCTTTACAAGATGGTAGCCAGTCTTTTTAAATTATTAATGATACTAAAGATGATGCTCCTTAATGGAATACCATTGGCACCTATTTCATTTCATTTCAGGACATTGATGCAGAGCAACAACTGTTGCGCACTTTTCATGGGAAATATCCATTTATAGAATTGAAGAAGATTCAAACATTTACTTTTACAAAAATATTACGAAATAGATTTTAATTACAAAACATCATTCATTTAATCCATATTTGTCATCATTTTACCCTTACGAACATTTAACTAACTTATCCAGCCTTTTTGCAATTTTTCACATTCACTCTGGTATTTTTCCCTAGATCCGAGTTTCGTATCATCAGCAAAACTTTCCATTTGAAATAATAAATCCATGTCAAGTTATATATATATATATATATATATATATATATATATATATATATATATATATATATATGCAAATTTTGTTAAACACCATAGCGTATTTCGCCTTAGTTATTTCGTTTGGAGTTGTTTGTCAATAATGCTGTTCGAGAAACCGTTGTTCACGAGTGTTTGTTTTACGCGTGAGATCTCTTGGTGGAAAAGTTCCCACGTAGCGCAGCATTTATGTGCTCGGCGGATGTATGAGCCGATTACACTTATTTTATATCCGCCGAGCATATAAATGCTGCTTTACGTGGGAACTTTACCACGAAGAAATCTCACGTGTAAAACAAACACTCGTGAACAACGGTTTCTCGAACAGCATGATTGAAAAAGAACTCCAATCATTTTTATATAATCGCTTCAAATATGCGGATTCAACGAAAAGTCAGCAGATTGCAGTAAACAACATTGAACTGTACTACAGAAATCAGATGTCCACGGCCTATAAAATAGATAAAAAAACATCAAGGAGATTATTAACCGTAACATCAAGGTTAAGAATCAAATGGATAAAATTCAACTGATTATTTACTATAAAACAACAAAAGCCAACAATCTCCTTATAAATAACAACAGATGCCCAAACTCCTCGAAACTCAAGTCCACTAACATAGTTTACGAGTTCATCTGCCCCAATAAAGACTGCAAGATTTATAATAACTCTAAATATATTGACATGGCAACTACCACACTTACGCGACGTTTATTTATGCATCTGCAAAGCGGAGGACCTAAAAGTCATATGGAGAGCGCGCATAACATCAACCTAACGAGAGATATTTTAGTTGACAACACCGTAATTAAAAGAAACGAGGGAAATAAAGGTAGGCTGAACATCTTAGAAGCCATTTTAATAAACGAAGAAAAGCCGACCATCAATACTTAAGCGTTAAGCTGGAATCGAACATTAAAATTGTTTAAAAATTCCACTCACGGGATTGGCTCGTTTCCTCTAACGTTACGATCAACCAGGCGAAATAAATATCCCCAAAAAAACGTTTTATTTCATTCAGTCCGATTCTGACTCCATATTCCATTGATAAAGGAGGAAATAAAATATCAAGACCCTACAAAGGTGATCGAATAAGATCGAAAACTCAACAATTTAGTTTGGCTTTTATCAAACACATTCATTTAAAAAAAAAGAGATGAATACTGAACAAGTAATCCACCATCTACAAGATGGAAGAAAAAAGATAGTTAAAAAAAGAGAAAGTTGCCAAAGAAATTAACTAAGGCGAAATACACCATGGTCTTCAATAAAATTTGCATTCAAGAAAGACGGCTACCCATCTACACTATTATATATATATATACTTATATATATATATATATATATATATATATATATATATATATATATATATATATATAGTAACCGAAGGATATTAAGAACAATTTCCATTTACAACTCTCTGCTTTTAGATTTTCCATCCATTCTCCAATCCATTTTAATACTCTGTCCCCTATTCTGTACTCCTTATCTTTCTCAAAAATCTTTCATGCGGAACGGTGTCAAAAGTTTTTTGAAACTAAAGACACATGACACCTACAGTTTTCTCCTGGTCGAACGTTATTCTTTTGTGAAAAGGATCAATCAAATTAATTAAAGTCTGCCCGGCTGCGAGTCATTTATTAATTTATTAAACTCTAGATGCTCTACGATCCTCTCTCTAATAAAGGATTCTAAGAGCCTAACCACGAGAGAAGTAATGGAAATGGACCGAAATCTTCAGGGTCTGTCTTTACTCATTTTAGGAAAATTTATATTACACTCGCTACTTAAAGGTGGATTGGATATATATTATCTTGTCTCGGAGATTGGAAATTTTCATTTTTTTAATATAAATGCCAATATCATTTTAAGTTATGTCAAAATTTGAAAGTATCGCTTCTTCACTAAAATTTATTACGACTTATAGTGAAGAAGATAAAATAAATTTACCTACAATATATTGCAGGTAAATTTATTTTATCTTCTTTGGATAAAAAATTTGCGAAATGTTTATGTAATATATCTGCTACGTGGTCCAAATCGTCACTGAGGACTCAGCAGGGGCCTACTGTCATTCTTAATTAGCTTACGATGAGTTACATATCCAAAATATCACTTGGGTTCGTGTTGTGACCCAGATGCTATCTCTTTTTATAGCTCCTTTTAGGTGTTTATATTTTGAGATTGATTACGCGACAATAATAAAGGTTTCGGTTTCGATTATCCACAGTTTGCTAGTTTTCGAAATGTTATATATCTATTACGTTCCCTTATAGACATTTTAATCCATCTATTTATCCACAGTGCTTGAATTGATCTATTAGAATATTTACGTGTCTTGGCAACTATTTCATTATACATGGTAACAAAAATGAACGATGGTTTTCAGTTGGTTTTCAAAGTTTGAATTTTCATCACAATTTTAAGTTTTAACCTGGAGCAAAATAGACGAAAATTTCAAGATTTAAAGTCTAAAATGAGTTGATAAATTTTGCGAATATTTCCTGAAATATTTAGATTGAATTGATTTTTGTTGTGATCGCTATTACCAAGCGTTTTGCCAATGTGTATATTTTCAACTAACTTCTGTTTATTTGTCAAAATTTAATCTAGAATATTCTGTTCGCGTGTCGGTTCGTTCAGTATAGGATGTAGGAAATTGTTTAGAAATTCGAGAGGTCAATTTACTGCACTGTCAATGGCTTCATTTAAAAATCTAGGTTTTGGAAATACAAGTTACTAAATATAACCGTTACCTTTTGTCTAATTAGGCCAAAATGTATTTAAGTAAAATAATATCACGCTCCTCTGTTTGCCTTAGTGATATATAGACAAAGCTAAAATTATTTTTTTTACTCTTTATTTCGTACTATATAGCTAAAATCTCAGGTATAATATATATACTAGAAAAAAACTCCTACACCTTTTTCCACTAGACTTATTTTCTTTAACCTCTTGCTAGTCATCTAAGTTAAATTCCCCAACAACATCTCATTTGCTAATTTAGATTCATGTCTATAATTCTAATATTACATATATTTTTTTCTACCTAACTAATAAACAATTAATCAATTTGTTCCATAAACTGATTCCTTTTGTGTAAAACATGACAATTTTTATATTAGATTTTCAGAACTGTGATTTAGTACTTCAGTGAGTATAATGTTTTGCAATGCAGCTGAATCCCGAACATAGACACAACAATCCTTCATCAATTATGGTGTGCCTGGTACTGTCCTGATTAAAAAAAGCGCAGAGAATTTTCTAAAAGTCTAATAAAACTTGCAGATCTTACCTAGATTAGATAGAGTTCATCAGTCATAAATAGTTGGTAGAAATGATGACAAAATTGACGAAATCTACCGTTACTTCCTGACAAGTAGCTTCTAAACAATTATCAATTTATGACGTTCTATCTAGAAAACTGCTGTTCTAAGATGGTACTTTAGGAGGTATGCCTGAAATAATAATTTTAGATCTTTTATCTTTAATTACTCTGAATAGAGTTATATAAAGAGCAAGTAGTTCCTCCGATCTAGTGTAACAAATATTAGTACCACTCATATGAATTATAAATGTAGTATTTTCCATAGCTTCGTCTTCAAGATCAGAAATAGAATTAGTTGTCTTCGACCTCACTACCCTAGTAGCATTGGCCGCAAGGAAGTAAATGGTGTATCAAATGATGCCTGGAGGAGGATAACGCCATTCTGAGACAAGGGGCCCTAGGAAACAAGCTTTCTATCGGGTTTCATGTTTTGCAACTCTTAAATCTCCAACGCCTGGATACAGTCGTGGACAAAAGTTTTGTCACTAATATATATATATATATTTTTTTTTCATTCGCACGCAGAATTTTTCTAATATCTAAATTATTACAAGGTTTATTAAAAAGTGAGTATATAAAAAATAATAAGTAAAAACTGCATTCCTTCGCTGAATCCAAAATTGTGCTCTGGTCCTGTTCCTGTAGGAGGTGAGTTTCAGTCCCTAGAGCTTTTCAATTCGATCAAAAGGGTAAAATGATAGCAACTATGGATTAAATGAATGGTATCGGGTAATTTTAATGTATTTTGTAATATTTTTTTGTCAAAAAAATGTTTGAATCTTTTTCAAATCTAAAAAATGTTATTTCCAAAAAAGTGTGTAAGTTGCCCTGCACCAAAGTAGCATGGAACGCAAGGAAAAATCGTCTGGAGGCTAAAGAGCTTCAAATGAATTCCAAGATCGCCTCCTTATAAACTCCTAGGCCAAGTATCGGGTTTCTTTACTATTGAAAAGAAGCAGATGTAACCGATTCATTGCATTCAGTGATCCGGATCCTTTCGGCAAAGGCCTCAAGTCGAGAAGGGTTGCAAAGCAGCCTCATCTAACCAAGACAAATCTTAAAAGTAGGTAACACCTTTGAAGGAAATATAAAGAATGGACGCTGAAAATTGGAGAAAGTAATATTCTCTGATGAAGCCTCGTTCATCTTGTTTAGTCTTGTGGAAAATCCCTCACTAGGAGGAAAAAAGTGTAGTGATTTTACGAATCATAGGCCGTCCCCTCAGTGAAGTATCCAGATACTCACCCTGTCTTAAGCTGCTTCTCATCTAAGGAAACTGGATGACTAACAATTTTGCACAAGAACGCGTTACTCTATGTGGCTTTCTTTCGGGGTTAACTATGCCATATTTTTAAGTAGTCCTAAGTGCAATGGCGGGTAGAGTTATGTTGCTTTAGTGTAGGAAATTATTTGAAGTTATAGTCAAAAAGAGGAAACTAAGGATAAGATCTTCCTTTAGGGAATCTTCCCCGTCCAGTGAAAACAGGAATAATCTTCAGTCAATTTAGAGGAGGCATTTATTTTTGTCTCTTCTTTGCTTGGAAGGTTTTCCGGCTTTCCGCCTGCCATGTTTCCTTTATTTACTTGCTGCTAAGCTCTTCCCACGAATTGCGTTTCAAGCAAACTAAATGAGCACAACGTAAGTGGAAATGGTGTGGAAGATGAATCAGCTGCAGGCACTCCCCTCCCCTCTTGCCATTGATGGGACAAGAGGGGTAAGAAGACCCATGTCGATCTCACCCAGTCCTCTGCCGGCCTCCTCTCAAGGTCTTAATATGTTTGGTTGGCCGAAGAGAGAAAAAACGGCGGGGACAAGGAGAGAGGATAGGAGAAGAAGGAAATAAAAAGGGTGAGACAGAAGGTATTGTAGGGGACATCCCCTGGGGATAGAAGGAAAGACTGGCAAAGTTTCATTTTGTTTGGACTTACTGAATACGTGGAATTTGAACCAAGACCTATAATTTTTTTTAACCATTCCATTCTTTACTAGTTGCTGCACTGGTTTGTAATCGAAACTACTGTAAATTTGTCGGGTGAAAGACCAATCTCTGTAATCATTTATTTTTTCCTTCAGTCTTATGTTTTGTATCATTCATGACGTTATGTGTGTGTATTGTTTAGTTCCTACATTGTTGTAATATGAAGGTTCTATAAGTCTTCCACTAGACCACTATTTTGTGTTGCACCTATTTTCTTTTTTTGCCACTAACACATATTTAACTATCTATTTTCTACACTGTTTCACTTCGTTATGTTCACTTTGGGGGAAGGGGGGGGCACTTTAGCTGTGTTATTCGGTTAGTCACCTTTTGGTGTCATTTTCTTGGGGGACATATTTGGTGAGCTTTGTCATGTTTTAATTAGGCGTATCACGTTCGATAGGGCTCCTAAGAATATGGTTACTTTTCTTAAATCGTTGCCAATCTTAATTATGTGTATAATGATTTTTCCACTATTCTCTGTTGAATTTTTTACTAGGGAATCTGTAATTAAAAGGAGTGTTTACTCTGGTGATGGTGTTTTCTGCAACTATAGGAGAAAGTTTGTCGATTTTCCTCAAAGTTTTTCCCGCTCAATTTCTGATGGCGATGTTGAGCGGTTTCATCTTAGCCTCTGTAGGTAAGGCTTTCTTGATTATTCTCTCGCTATATATACTCTTGGTGATTAGATAGAGAGCTTTGTTAAGAACTTTCTGGATTTCTCCTTTTCCTAATTTTGTTAAGGCGTTTATGGGGATAATAATGTAGACGAACGCCTTCATTCCTATATATAGATAGATCTTTTTGTTTTGGTGCTTAAGCATCTTAGTATAAATAGAAGGGTTAACACAGGGGTAGTTCTTTTTTTAGGCTACGTGTCTTATCTAGCCTCTTGAAGATATCTTTAGCCATAGTACTTTGCCTACCGGATAATATCGGTAGAACTGCCCTTCTATAATAATTCGATAACAACTACCTTTTGTCTCAAATAGTGACTACAGTGAATTTTCCATTCTCTTTCGGATTTAAAGGTGTTGACACATCAGATGTATAAATCGAATACAGCGTATGGCTGAGGCAGCCCCCCTGCGGGAGTTCAGCTTCAAATTAGAACACGAGTAATTTATAATTATTGGCTACCACGTATCCTCTTCTATCTGTCAAGGAGTCGCAAATCATTTTCCGCAGATTATTATGCATCTGGAGGTTCAGGATCTTGCACTGCATGCCTAGGACCCAGACTTTGTTAAAGGCTCTTTCTACATCCATTAGGACCAACTTCATGTATTTTATCTCTGCTTTAGCCTTTGCAATAATTTCTGTGATTATGCCAACTGTCATTGTGGTGTCTCTGCTTTTACGAAATCCGAATTGGTATTCGTTGAAAAGATTGTTGAGGATTTTCTCGAAGTTTTTCGATAAAGTTCAGAAGTAATATAGGTCGGTAGGTGGAGAAGAGATCCAGTTGTTTGCCTGTTTTGGAATGAAGATCATTTTGACGCAAAATGATTAATGGACAGATATGAATTGAATTAAATAGAATAAAATGTAAACAAAAACAAAGCGGTTGCCTAATCAGAGAGCAGTATATAGAACCCTGTGTTAATGTTCAAAAGAGAGTTAAAAAAATTAGAAAAAAAGTGTAAAACAGTAATATGGATAACAAAATTGGAAAATTCACCGAAACATCAGACATGAAGCACTAAGGAAAGCGAATATATTACAAGACATGCTATAAAATGCACAAAGATTTGCATTCAAAACAAATTTTAAAATATAAAATAATTATTGCATAAGGGAGTGTTATACAGAATATTATGCTATTGTTAAAGTAACTGGACAGCTCCTAAAAAAGTTTAACATGAGGGATAATGGAAAGCAAAACTGTTACATTAAGAACATGATTAGCTATGTAATGCAGAAAGATTTACATTGAGAACAACATGGAAAATAGGAAATAAATAACAAATTACAGAACAAAATTAAAGGGAGGCAAAGGTAATGGAAATTAAGTAGGCAGTTAAGAAATATTACTGCGTGCTGTTGGGAGGACTGTTTCGGACATGATTTGAATGTTGATTACTGGCTAGTTTTGAAATATTTGGACTGCTTTATCGACCCGCAGTCTGGATAGATCACATTTACAGCACAGGATGGTGACATTGCCATTGAGCATAATCATTGTGAGCTTAATGCCATGGAATGATTGGGTAAGGATGGCGCGTGATGACGTCACTCTGTATGTGTGCAATTAACTTTCATGACAACAGGGTTGGTGTTCATGCCAATGTAATGAGAAGTGTAATGCTTACAGCCACCAACTCTGCAGTTATAATGACATTAACTTCCTGAGAGGTGTCAGACTGGGGTCAGAAAATATTTTCATAGGAAGATTGGATGTTTTCCTATTTTTCTAGTAGATGGGAAGATCGAGTTTGGACTGAAGTGATGATCTTGTTGATTATTGACTATATTATTTTCTCATTGAATTTGTATCTAATACTTTCAGTAGCTTTGTAATAGAGATGGAAAGTCCCTGGTTTGTAGGGGCCTGGGTGAGCATATATGAATATGTTTATTATTTTTTCATATAACACTGTCAATCTCTGTCTGGGGGTATCCATTGTTCATCAGAAAATTGAAGGTCTATATTAGCTCATTGGAGACAACGGGCCCATCGAATGAGTGGAAGAGGGCCCTGTTGACCTAAGTATGAACCACCCTGCCGATATTAGGTGGGTAAGGGGTAGTTATGTGCTGGTTTCTGCAGTATCCTTGGCCGCTTGAAATTTTTGATCCTCTGATTTTTATATTTTTAGTCTAGGTAAGTCAATGTCTAAGTTCTGGTCAAATCTTGGTACAATTTATAACATAACATAATTTTTCGGATGACAAAAGCCACACTGGCCTATCAAAGGTCATCCGCATCTGTCAAAACCCACTCCTCAAAAATGCATCCATCGGATTGTGTCCGATCATGCATCTACAATATACAATTTGAACCATCCACAGGAATGCGCCAAAAACAAAAAGTATCATCATCAAGGCTCGTCAAAATCCAAATCACCCATAATATACAATAATAAAAAACTGCATCCACAAGAATGAGTCTAGAATACTCCCCCCCCCCCCCAAAAAAAAAAGAAGTTAACCCTCCTTCCTCCATATAATCATCTAATCTGCATTTGAAAACATTTAAGTTTGGACTGTCTACCGTCTCATATGGCAAACTATTCCAGTAATCTACCACTCTATTGGTGAAAAAAATATTTTCTAACATCCAACCTGCACCTCTGGGTTTTTTTCATTTGTAAGTGGTGACCCCTAGTCTTATTACTACCTTCCAACCTCAAATAACTTGCTAAAATTTAACTTATATATCCCGAAATAGAGTTTAAAAATATCAATCATATCTCTCCTCAAACATCTTCTCTCAAATGAGAACATATTTATTACCCTTAGTCTATCTTCCTATTCAAGGTGCTTCAGGGAAGGTTTGATTTTTGTTGCCTTCCTTTGTACCTACACTAGCAGATTGATATCATGCCTAAAATGTGGTGACCATGCTTGTATACAGTACTCTAAATGTAGCTTGACATACGAGTTGCAATGTTTAATGATAACATCCTTACTCTTATAGCTAACATTTTCTTAATGTATCCTAACACCCTATTTGCTCTATGTTTTGCCTCAATACACTGCTTCAAAAACTTCAGCGACCTATATTCTACTACGCCCAAGTCCTTCTCATCCCCAACTGAATTCAACCAATGCCCATCCATTTCATAGCTAAATTACATCAACATTCTCTCCCTTATCTAATCCAGTAAATTTGTTAAAGACGATCTACCTCTTCTAAACCCATGCTGAGCATCATTTATTAACCTACCACAATCTAGATGGTCAGAAATCCCCTTCTTAACTATCTTCCAAGAATTTTTTAAACTATAGAAGTTAAACTTACCGGTGTTAAGTTATTCGGGTCGTCTTTACTTCTTTTTTTAAAAATTGGCACTATATTCGCTAATTTCAATAATTAGGTATTTCTCCAAACTATAATGATCTAGTATATATCTTCTCAAGAGCTACTGCAATACTATCTACACCTTCTTTGATAACCTAGAATGAATGTTGTCTGGGCCAGATCCCTTACTAGTAGTTAATTCCAATATAAGCCATTCAATTATTCCTTGTTCACATTAACGGTATTCAACACTACTTCCCTTGACCTAGAATTATCATCAATTAATCTATCTTAATTCTCTTGTGTAAATACTGAAGAAAAATGATCATTAAGGACCTCTACTATTTCCTCATCAGATTCTTTTAAAACCCCTTCATATCTAATAGGCCCTATTTTATCACTGTTAGATTTGTTATTAATTCTATAATAACTGGGAAGTTTTATTGGATCTTTATCATTATATTTATTCAAATTAATTTCTGCCGCCTTTTTGCTCTTAATAATCTTATATAGCTCATTTCTGGTCTACCTATATGATTTAAGTTGTCGGAAGTACTTTCTCTAGTTATCTTCTGATTTTACCACAATGACTTCCTACATTTTTTCCTAATAGCCTCATTGGAATACACTGCTCCTGGACTATGTATACTATAGTCTTCAAAGTGTCCCACATCTCAGAAGTATTCTTTCCAATGAATTCTATATCCAACCTAATCTGATTTAGCAAGTTGCGTAATTTATCTTAATCGCCTTTATAAATATTTTGAGTTTTCGTGGAGTTTGTCGATGTTCTACCTTTCACTATTCCCAAGTTAAAATGAACCATCTAATGATCATTATTTTCAAATGCTTCCCCGACATTCAATTTCTGAACCAAGTGATCATCATTTGAAAGATGATCACTTTATTTATTTCCCTGATCATTAACTCATCAATACAGTCAGTCTGTCCGGGTGGTCTGTAAAAGGCTCCCAAGTATGCTATCATATTTTTACGACCATATTATCTATCTGCAGTGACTCAACTTCTCCTTGCTTCATAAAATTATTTGGATCTGAAGAAATGCTATTTCTGATATAAATAATCAGCCCACCACCAGTCCTATCTTTCCTTTGACTAATGTACATATAACCAACTAGTTCAAATTCACTCACATTGTCATTAAATTTATTTCCATTAACCCATGATTCTATTACACATATTATATCTATATATTCATTAATAATATAACTAAATAACTGATTCTTCTTATTTCTAATACTTCGAGCATTGATATAAAGACAACTCAGCCCTCCTATCCCTGAAGCACCTCTTTTAGCCTGTATACCTTCCGCTCTATCTCGTCTGAATCTCTTTCCTATCCCTGCC
Source organism: Ceratothoa steindachneri (assembly GCA_963969495.1). Taxonomy (NCBI): domain Eukaryota; kingdom Metazoa; phylum Arthropoda; class Malacostraca; order Isopoda; family Cymothoidae; genus Ceratothoa; species Ceratothoa steindachneri. The sequence goes on from OZ018327.1 coordinate 39,224,034, forward strand.
CTTTGCCGTGCTCTTGTATTTCCCTCACCACTATCATTAACTAGTTTCCCGCCTAAAAAGACCTAAGGCATAGATGGAGTCCATCCAATGCATACAATGTCTTATTTTCCCCAAAGTTCTTCCATACACCTGGAAACACTAATCTCGACTCCTCACACAGGCCTTTCACGTACTCATTCAGTCCAATTGTACGAGATAACCATTCCATTCCCACATCCAATATCGAAAGCACACCTGAAACAACGCCTTTCACTCTACTTTCACTCATCCTTTCAACTAACCTTTTGTACCTCTCTCGTAACTCACATGAACCCACCTTCTTTACACCATTTACTTCCACGTGCGTACTCACAACTGCCTCCATACCACACCCACCCAGACACTAAACTATCATACCTCTTAGAAACATCATTTACACCACCACCAGGCAAACAAACTCTCACTCCCATTTGCTCGCACTCAACTTCCTATCTAAATATCTAATCTAAGAGACACCCATCACAAGCACCTCAGTCATCCTCCTAGTCCCCATATACCTAGCTCCACCCTCCCTGCCGTTCTCATTCAAACTACTACTTATTCCACTTTCTGCCTCAAACACATAAGAAAAATCACTTCCAACCTCTTCCCCTCTTAGGCTATCAAATATGTTAGTCAACCTAACAGGTTCCATGTCCATCTTCCCCACGCACCTAACCTGTCCTAACCTATCTATTCTATCTATATTCGCCCACCATTCACCTTCACTTACCTCAGTCACTTCTTTCTCTCCAGTCCCTAGTCTTAGCCTATCTTCCACCCTCCTGGTCTCAGCCACATTCTCCATGCGTACACTCGCATCCCTTCTCACTTCATGCACCAACTCACTTAATCTCTTGCATTCATCGTGCAACAGACTCACCTCCTCTACTAAAGACACATTTACACGAGTCACATTACACAAGGAGCATTCAGATACATTTACTCTTCTTTCAACAACACAAAAATCACAAACTACATACATACTACTTACATCAAATGGCATACTCACTTCATCCAAAGCGAAAGCCATACTGAGAAAACTTTTCAAAAACCTTTAATCAAGCGATCAAGAAAAGTTTAAACAAAAAGGAGGAGAAAATTAGGCTGGTTTGAAACGTAAACAAACGGGAGCTATTTCACGATTTAATTTAAAATATAATTTTAAAAAATCCTTGAATATTTTGTGTAACACTCAATATTAACTATCTTCCCAAACTTAAATATATTACATAAAAACAAAAACTAAACAAAAAACGTCTGAATAAAGAGCTCGCTGAGAACACGTCCGATCGCTACCGGTCGTAATACTTCAGTTTATCTCACCTTGCCCTATGTGTTTTTAGATTGTGCTTGTATGACTGTTTTTATTGGTCCTATTTTGGCTCTTTGTGTAATATAGTCCAGTCTTTTTGCTTCATTTATGATCAAGGAGGATTTATTCTGGATCATCTGTATCATTTTTAAGTTCATGTTGCTGGTGGCCTATGTGACTACCGCTGGGTATAATAACTTGGATTTAATGTAACAGAAGTAGAGCGTACTTTTGTTTATGCTGGTCAAATTGCGGAAGTGAAACAGCTTGTTGAGCTCCTGTTTAGCCAAGTTGATCCTGTTGGCGTTAGGTTGAGTATCCCCCATTTGTGATCATATTGATCTCGAGTAAGGTGCCTTTCGTGGTGTAAAGGTAGCGTTGATTTTCACATAAACATCGGCAAAGTTTGTGGAGTTAATGGGGATAATATTAAACTTTTGGGTGTTCATCTTTATCTTCCATTTCCGCTGAAATGAGTTTATGTTTCTAACCTTTGCCACCGTCTCTCCAGCTTGCACCCTTTCGTTCTTGCCAGTACTATTTACAATCTGTGTGATGTCATATGCAAATTGCAAGCACATTATATTATATTTAACTGGTGATGGCAAATGAATGGTGTATACGAGGTAGAGGAAAAGTCAGAAATCTGTTTTGCGGCCTCCAATCTTTAGGCTGAATTTCAGCCCTCTAAGTCACACTAGTTGTATTTGGGCCTTCCTGTCTAACACGTAGTCGCAGAAGATCATTTAGATAGCTGGGTTTAGGTGAAGGCTAATAATCTTATATTGCGTTATCTTTAACCCTTTTTCAAAGTCTTTTTGTACGTCTCTTAGGTCTACATTAACGCATTTCTCTTCTGCTCTGGTTTTAACATTTCTGTTAGGACAGCGAGCTCAGTGTCAGTCTCCTTTCTCTTTCAAAAACCCTGTTTTGGTGGTAAATGTGAGCTTCGTTTCTGTTAGCTCGCTTTGCAGCCTGTTAGATATGATTATTTCAAAGATCTTTCCAATGAATTCCAAGGAGGAATATATGCTTGTAATTCGGGAGTTGATCATAATTTCTGCTTCCCCTGGAGATAAATATACCGTTTGCAAGTTCAAATGTATTAGGTAAATAGCTGGTGTTCATGGCAGCGTTCATTACGTTCGCTATTATCCGGAGCACTTGCGGGGGTACGTTGGTTATGTTGTTTTTGGTTATTCCAGACCACCTCTGAGCCTTTTGTTTAAGGTTTTGATGGCTTTGGTGAGCTGTTGCGTTGTTATTGGCCGACCATATCGCGTCATTTCTCTTTCTTCGCAGAGTTGCGGCATGGGTAGGTGTGGTTAATAACCCTATTCAGCTCATCAATTACCTAACCTTCGAACTCTAGGTTAAAGTCTTCATTGCCTTCCAGTTTTATGGAGAATACTTCTCTCCAGTACTCTCTAAATCGTACTTCCAATTATTCTGGATACTCTATATACTTTTTGTCCTCCTTAATCCTTGTCGTTTCTCATGGCTTGGTCCCTCTAAGTTTCTCGATCTATGTCCAAGAATTCTTCGGGTTGTCCTCTTCTTCTAGTCTGTCTATTAGTCGGTTCCATACTTTAGTCTGTCTGTCTCGTATTATTTGTGTCAGTTCTTCTTTAAATTGCCGCATCCTAGTTACCATTATTCTGTTTTTTCCTGCTCGACGTAGTTTTTTTATAATTATCTATGTTTTTGTGCTATCTCTCTAATCCTGTCGGTCCATTTGGCCAGAAGGAGCGTGTTGATGGTTGCTTCTGTAACGCTCACCTTATCCGCTATGACAATTGGTAATGGTCGCTAGCTCAGCAGCTATATCGTCAAGATTCTCGTCACTCAAGTATCCTGGCTGATAGTTACTCTGTAGCTGTTTCTACTGCTCCAAGTTGAACTTGGAGTAGCAATTCCGTTGTGGTATTGTAAACTGAATGGGCATGAGAGATACGGTCTTCACAATGGTGATTTGATCACTTAGAAGAATTGGTCATGGTACATTTTAATGTTTAAAGTGGAATTTGCTGCTGGTCAGGACTATATCTAGTATTGTCACTACTTCCGGTGTCACGTACATTGGGACGTCTGGAGCAATTATGTGGAATTTTTTTGAGCTAATCAATGTTCCAAGTTTCTTCCTCTCTCGTTTTGTTCCTTTGTAACCAGCTTTTCAGAAGTTCTCGTTGTAATCTCCGAGGAAATACAGGCTTTGCTTTCCAAATAACATGTAAAAATTGTTAATGGGAAGGTGGCGTCTACTTGGTGGCTGGTATGCTGCTGTGTCCACTATTTCCTCCACAAATATTGGGACCTCAATAAACCATAAAAATATTTTCGTGTTCAAGAAGAAATTTGAAGTTCGGATTTCTTCTTATGGCAATTGCCACCCCTATCATGACTTTCAAGTATGTAATCGCTCGTCAGCGTTGTATAATTTGAAATTTTCGTTAGTAGCAATCTGTCTGGGTCTAGGGATTCTCCGAAATATGTTTCTATATATAGTCTCCTTGTTTGTCCATCCATTTAGGTTTATTGTAGTATCGCCAGTCTATTTTTCGAGTTTTCCAAGTGTTGTGATGTGTTTGGTTCTGCTTAAGCTTTCTTATCTAGTGTAGTTCGGAACTTTCCATTCCTCTTCTTCTTGTACTCCGATGTGGTCAATGTCAGGTATGTGTCTTCGTAAAGGTTGATGAGAGCTTTTTCAACTGTCTTTTCCTTCTCTTTGGCTTCGAAGCTCCACGGATATATTCCGGTTTTGATTCCTCTGATGGTCTTATGTTCGTTGGGAAGGGTGCGAGCTGACTATCGTAGATTTTTAGGTTACTTTTCTTAACCGTCAAATATATGCTTCTTGCCCTCTGTCGCGTATTTTTGTCATTTACTTTTGTGCTAGATTTTCTTTGTTAGAGCTGTATTTACTTCTATGTTTTTACGTGTATACACCTAGTCAATCTGGAATTCAAGTATACAGAGTTTTCCAAATCTACAAAATAGACACATCCATCCCCCGTTTGAAATTATAAAATTCTCTTGTCTTGCTTCATTCTGACGCTTTTTTCTTTTTTCCACATATCTTTAAACAATTGAAAATTTTGGTTGTTTTTAAATATGAATCCACTTTATACAACTGCTAGTTCATAAACTTAGAAAAAAAATAGTTTATTCAGTCGAATGCACAATTTTCTATGTTACTTTGATTAATCAAGAAAACCTTTATCGAGCCGATTAAATCAACACAAATATAATAGTAGAATTGGTGATCCTAACATTGCTCTCTTTTACTTATTTCAGATAATAATCATCCCATTTATTGGAATTCTGCCACATTCATTTATCATTCCGAACATTTTATGAATAGACATATCATCAAATGTTCCCTAAATTGCTAGCTTTTCCAACATGAATATTTCCCATGGTCTCTTGAAACTCTAACATTTAATTAAAAAACTTCAAGTAAATGAAATTATTTCCAATTATAAAGCTATGTTATATAGTCTAATATTTTGTTTGTTTCATTATTCATTATTACTTACTTCTTTCATTCCCCCTCCCCCCATCACTCTCTCCTTCTGAGCCCAAATTTCTCAAGCTAGGGTATTGTATGATTTGACTACTTATTTTATTAGTCTTAATCTCTTTGATATGATTCCCTCATTTATCTTTAATTACTTCTTTCCCTGCCTTCTCTAAATCTTGTTAAGGTTGGCCTAATCCTTTTCCCTAGACATACATATTGTCGATTTTGCGTATTTATGTATATTTTATTCTTTGAACTTTGCAGCTCCCGATTAACAAGATGTCTTATATTTCATTCTTATTTATTTTTGTTTTTTTCTACGATTGGTTAATATTTGGTGAAAGGCGCTCCTTACCTTGCCGTGTAGTCTATATATGGCTGCGTCCTGTTATTATATCTATTCCTTGATAATGAACTTGAAAATATAGTTCGAAATTACTTAGATTCTTCTTTTGATGTATATATAAACTATACAACAATAGATGATAATAGATCTATATTGGGTTTGGAGATGAAAGAAGAACTATACATTCTTTGCAGAGACGTAGGAAAATAAAGGGGCGAAGCGCTGTCTGCAAATATGCACATTATTCATTCCCCAAAGGACCGTTCTCAAAGATTTCTCGGTAATCACCTTATCAGCGAGGCTCTAAAGGACAAAAGTTTTGGTCTGTTGCGTCACGTTATTTTCTGATGATGGTAATCTGGACTCGAAGCTTGAGCTAATCAAATTGTTGAAAAAGAATGAATGAGGTCGCCCTAGTCGTAGGAACTCTGTGTGGTGTATACAGAGTTATGTAGTTGCATATAGTACAAGAAATGTAATAAAGAATGAGAAGAAGTATAGCGGTTGTGAGAGATAATAGGAAGGTTTATCGCTTAATATTAAGCCCTATATGGGATTAGAATTGCCTCATGTCTCCATGTAGAAGTCAATGAAAACATGTATTGGGGAGTTTCATGTTTTACAGCAGAAACACAAAATTGCACATAATATTAACTGCTTAACATAACCTTTTTCGAAACCAGCCAAACATAATCTCTATGCACTTTTTGCATCTTGCTGTACACAATAGTAAAAGCCTAAGTTAATTAATATAATAATAAAATAATTGTGAGTACCTAAATTTTTTAATGATAAAATTTCAAACCCGTTAATTACACATCGGTAAAATTATGAACTCGTTAATTTCAAAGTGGTAAAGATTATAGTGTAAATTATTTCATTTTACATTGTTAAATGTGTGGGTCTACTTATTTCATAGCATTAAGAGTGTAGTTAGTAATTTCCTTATGTTAAAATGTCGATTCATTAATTTGGCAAAACCAAGGGTTCTTACCTAAAACAGTGGTAAAAATGTGTCTGTTTTTTTCCAATGGTAAAAATAAAGTCTTTCGATTCCGCAAATATAAAATTTTTGTTAATTAATTTGGTAAAAAAAGGGTTCGTTAAAGCCACAAAGTAAAATTGCGGGTTCATTAACATTACAATATTAAAAGTATATGTTCGTTAATTTTATACTACATGAGTGAAAGCGATTGGTCTAAATTTAACAATGCTAAAAGGTTGGATTCGTTAATTTGGTAAAATGGAAGGGAGTTAAGTTACGAATAGTAAAAGTGAGTGTGCGGTATTCCGCAATGTTAAAAGTTTAGCTTTGTTAAGTTGAGAGTAATAAAAGCGACGGTTCTCAATTTCACAATGTTAAAATTGTGGATTATTTACAATTTCAGAGACTTTGGCTCTTATTTTTACATTGATAAAAGGTTAAGTTAGTTAATTACACAAGGCTACAAGCTTAGTCACTTAATTTCAAAGGTATACATGCGTTGGTTTGTTAATTTCACGAAGGTAAAAACTTAGTGACTTAATTTCAAAGTGATATAAGTGTGAGATCGTTAATTTGACGAAGGTAAAATATTTGTCTTTAATTTGAAAGTGTTACAAGTGTGGGTTCCTTAATTTCACAGAGGCAAAAGTTAATAACTTAATCTTAAAGTGATATAAGTGTGGGTTCGTTAATTTCACAAAGGCAAAAGTTAATAACTTAATCTTAAAGTGATACAAGTGTGGGTTCGTTAATTTCACAGAGGCAAAAGTTAATAACTTAATCTTAAAGTGATACAAGTGTGGGTTCGTTAATTTCACAGAGGCAAAAGTTAATAACTTAATCTTAAAGTGATACAAGTGTGGGTTCGTTAATTTCACAGAGGCAAAAGTTAATAACTTAATCTTAAAGTGATACAAGTGTGGGTTCGTTAATTTCACAAAGGCAAAAGTTAATAACTTAATCTTAAAGTGATACAAGTGTGGGTTCGTTAATTTCACAAAGTCAAAAACTTAGTCACTTAAGTTTAAAGTAATACAAGCACTGTTTTTTTTAATTTCACAGAGGTAAAAACTTAGTCACTTAATTTCAAAGTGATACAAGCGTGGGTCCGTTAATTCCACGATAGTAGTTTTGAATCGTTAAATTTCAGTAGTCTTCACTTTTCCACTTATTTTTTTTTATACTCTACTAATTATTTCCTCTTAACATAGTTGCTGCCAAGTTCACTTAACATAACTTTTGAACATTATTGATCTCTACGCGTCTTGTTCCTCTTAGTTTTACCTCCATTTCTAACCATTCCTGGCTTATTTGGAACTTCTTTACCCAATTCTCTAATGGGAAAAGGGTATATTTTTAAGGAGTTCAACGACATCCTTTTCGCTTTGTGAGCGAACTATTCAGGAGATTTTTTTCCCATTTTAAGGATTACCATTTTCTATCGAAGTTAGAATCGTAAATTTATACGTTTGATCAATTTTCTTCATTAAATATTCCAGAAAATATATATAAAATATATACACCTAGATAGAACTATTATTATTGTTATTATTACTAGTGTATAGTTGCCCCAAATAATAATGTGGCGATTAAAAAAAATGTCTGGGATAAAAATATGTTAATTACGATATAAATGTTTATAAATCGTCGAATATAGTTGCATAACTGCTGCTAAGATTTGCTGCTCTGTGTTACCAAGTATTAATTCTTTTACTCACACGTTAAGTTGTAAAATTAATTATAGCAGATTGTTAATGGAAGTATTTATGTAATATCTCTGATTAAATATTAAATATATGGAGCTAAATAAGCTCGGAAAGAACACATTTCAGAAATTTGGCACCTCTGTCTCGAAACAAAACCGCTTCAAAATGTTTTGACAGTAATGCTATAAATATGGCTATAACATAAAAGATTTTTTACTAGCTTTAATTCATTTTATTTGTAAATGTCTTACCTTTTATATTTCTAACAATATAAATATAGATGAAAGACTGTCGATTTTTTAACTAAATTCAGCTAAACTGTACCTACGTCGTCATAAATATCAATTTTCAAAAATATTGAAATTTTAAAATTGGATAGCGTATAGCAAGTGCTTTCTTCCTTAACTGAAATTAAGAAAACATCTTGGATCTAGATAGAATTAACTATATATATATATATATATATATATATATATATATATATATATATATATATATATATATATATATATATATATATATATATATATATAAGTAAATTTCCATCTCGCCTATTTTAGTGTAAAATTCTTGAATAAGACAATCATGTTCATATATTTTCGAGATTCTATGTAATGCTGCTGTTATATGCATATAAATCCCTTATTTTAGGTCAGCCCATAATAATGTGGCATTTGTTTTGTGTTTATGGTTATTTTATGGTTATAAATAATCAAGAGCAGGTTTGTTTTTATACTAGCCTAGTCTACTGAACCCGAAGCCTAGGTATTCGTACCTGTAGGCCTGAGCCTAACCAGATCTTTACAATTCAGCTATTATTTGTATTCATCATCATTTCACTAACTCTAATTTAAGAATGGGATTTCTGTGAGTATTTGAATAATAATTTCATCTTAGTTTGGTTATGACTTATGTTTTTTTATCAAAGTTATTTCTAATAATTCTTTTATAATATCAAAAAAACAAAGTGGTGAAGTTTAGAAATAAATATAAGTGTCGAAATTTTGTGATTTCTTTATAACCCAAAGAATTACAAATGGTGAAGTTCAGAAAAATTTATTTTTATATATCTTCTTCTATAACTATATTTTAGCAACGTGATATTTTGAAAGGGGGGAAATTTAGTTTAGAGTTCCTTTTTAAAATTATTATAATTGGTGAAGTTCAGAAAATTTATTAAAATTTAACCATGGCTGCATTTTTTTAGATTTTCTATTTTAATCTTAGTAGCGAAGCGCAAGCTCCCCCCATAAGGGAAGTGGTGAAGCCATTGCCTGGTATTATTATTAATTTAATATGCTTAATCATAAAATGATAAATGGGTAAACATGTAGATTATCGGCTCGGCCTGAAAAAAAAATTTGTGTAAATATTATCGTTCACCCGTGTTTGAATCTTCGTTCGCGTTATCTTTCACCCGTGTTTGAATATTCATGCGCGTTTGAGTTTTGTTCGAATGCTAGGTGCCATTTTTTTTTTTTAAATCTCCAAATTAAACCCACCGAAAATGCTGTTAACGTAGGCCATTTTAGTTACCAAATTGCCCGAAAATAACCAAACGAAACACTTTGTTTCCCGTACTTAAATGCAGTGGTTATACTTCCAAAATAGCGAAGAGGAAAGCCTATTTATTTTGCGCGTCTGCGCCCTATTCGAAATCTAGCTGACTTGAATCACATTTTATTTTCGATCATCTAAATTCGAAGTTAGGGTTCCCATCTAATGCTTGGCCACAAATGTCGCATTCACTTTTAATTCGCACTAAATTATACACATCCAAAAAGGTGTTTAATTTATCTTTATCAGAAACTAGGGTTACTAATTCCGCAATAGCCGACGGACAAAATTCAGAATTCTATGATTATTTTCAAACTGCGTAAAAGGGGAATATTTGACACCCAAACTGCTAAAAAACAAGTAGTTCCTTGAAATGATCTAGCCAATTACATTTAAATGTATAAAAGAAGGTAACAAAAATAGTAAAATGGGGAAAAAAATATTGAAAAATAAAAATGACTCCGAATGAGGATAATAAAAAGCTATTTAGTAGGAAAGAAAAATTGATATCAAGCATTTCTGACGTCATACCCCCCCCCCCCCTATTATAATTCGCAAAACGATTACAGACGCTGACATGATGTAGTTAAAGCATTCACCTCTGTAAACAGCAGAACATTATAACAATTAGGATTATATACTGGGGGGCTGTGCCCCCCAGACCCCCCCCCAATTTAATGAAACTCAGGATCATCGTAGTGTGGTCCCCCCCTTGTGCTTACCCCCACACGAGCCGTCCCCTTAAATGTACTCCAAAAACATGAAACATTTTGGAACACGGACGAAAAAACTACGGTTTATCGGCCGGGAGCGATAATCTACATATTTACCGATAAATGTTATGAGTTTCAAAGTAGCAAAGTATGCTTTGGGAGTTTAGATGGGCAACAATACACTAAGTTAACAGCAAGTATAAATGCGAGGAACAATTAGTGTGATTCATTTCAGGCTTATTCCTCCCACGTAATCAATATTTGTCGATCTTGAAGAATATTTTCTAAGATTTTCTATGTTTTTGAAGAACATGTATCCATCTTGTTTCTGTCTTCTTCTCAGTTGTTTTCTATCAAGTTTTCCAATTTTTCTGATCCCTCTATCGTCTTAGAGTATATTTTCTGTTACACCAAGTTATCCCCATCGTAACGCGTTCATACCCTCGTGATGTTATTCCAAGTTTTAATGTAAATGTTTTGGTCAAGTTGCATATATTTACTCCAAGTTTCAAAAATAGGAGTATTTGTTGGTTGTATACTTTTCATTTTCAAGCACATTTGCTTTTTAAGATGATGCTTGCCTTTCCAAATGTCTTCTAGCCTCGAGTGATCCCGCAATGAATTTCTTTATCTTTTGAAGGAGACATTGTAATATATTAACCAAGATTTATATATTTGTAAAATGTAATAATATCTACGAGTTCGATCTCTGGTTGGTTTGACATGTTTTTATATTTCTAAGATTTATTTTTGGCAACTCTTTCGCCTTCAAGATTAAGTTTCTGGCGCATTTGTTTGAATCTATTATAGGTCATCACAACGAATCGATTAGATCTTGATTCATCAAGGCTGTTATAATTGCTGGTGTTCTATTGAATCAAGTGTTTTATGGTAGTCTACCGGTATCAAGTACCAATATGCCATTCTTTATGTTCAATCAATAAAGGAAGACATATTGAACCATTCCTTAAAATTTATATTTAGTTTTAAATTTTAAAAAAATAAACGCTAATTGACTCATTAAATGACGTTAATATGATTTAGACAAGAAATAAGTATTTATAAATAAAAGATTCATCTTTCATTTGTGTTTTATTTCATGTCCCTAGCTACAATGGTTATTGGGATATTGCTTCTCAAAAACGTTCCAATTCTTTCTTCTTCTTTTTTTGGGGTGTGAGGGGGTCGACTGTATATATTTATAAATAAATAAATATATATATATATATATATAACGTATATCTCTCATAAGCGCGAGAGAATGATGAAATAAATCCAACACACGGCAAGAAAGAGAAAACGAACGGAATCATTTTTCTTCGGAAATAGTTATTTCCTAATTCGAAAAAATCCTTGCTGAGGTGGGATTAAAACCAGCACACTGAGGCAGCAAGCAAGTGCTTTGATCTCAATGAAAGTGAGCATTTAATTCTTACGGTCTGTTTGATATATATATATAGAGAGAGATATAGAGTCAAATGATTGGCGTAATCAATATGTATAATGATGTCCTTTGTTCTTCAGGACTACTTCAATTCGTTTTTCCATGCTAAAGACCAAATTTTTTTATGGCATTTTTCCTGAAATTGTTCCATTTTTTTTAACTAAACACCCGCAAAAGCTTAAAAGTGGATAATTTCTGTTTATCAACTGCCACTTTGGTTATAGACTTCAATTTTTTTATTGGGTTGAAATCTGGCGAATTCTCAGGACAAAATCTCAAATATTCGATGCAATTTTCAGGTGTGATCAAATACGTTTTGGTATCATTTTGAGTTCATGGTAGTGTACTTGAGGCAAAATTACTATTGCTCTAATTACCTAAGATGGAAAGCAGTCGCAGACATGGAAAGTGCCATGAAAGAGGGGAAATTTAGCTTAAAGTTTCTTTTTAAAATTATTAGAATTAGCGAAGTTCAGGAAATTTATAAAAATTCAACCATGGATGCTTTTTCTTAGATTTTAAATTTTAATCTTAGTACCGAAGCGCAAGCTCCCCCGTAAGGGGCGCGAAGCCATTGCCTGGTTCTCATTATATTTGAAATGATGACTTTTTCATAAACCTGAAATAATATAAATATTATAATAAATATTCCTATCCCTTAAAATTTAAAAACAAATAATAAAATATATATTGGTCTTAAAACCTTTGCTCATGACTATATACGAGTATATCCATAGATAGAGAGAGAATGAGATACAAATCAGACAATGAGAGATCTATGTAGGTTGATAATAGGGATAGATATAGCGAAGGTTATATCAGAGATAAGGATAGAAATAAGGCTATAGATATAGATAGATATACAGCGATAATAATGTAAATATTTAGATATATAAAAAGAGAGATAGGGGTACTAATAGAGATTAGGATATAGATAGAAATAGAAATTGATAGAGGGATAGAGTGATAATGATAGATATAAAGATAAGGATAAGTGAAACCTTTGAAAGAGCTCAGTGATATAGCAAGAGATAGAAAATAGGGCGTGAGAGAGAGATATAGGTAAAGATAAAAGTATACAGACATTGCAATCATATTCTAGTGCTAATTTCCTCCGCTTTCTTTTAAAGAGAAATATTTATTAAACAAGAGAGAGAAAAGATAGCGAAAGAGAAAAATGAGAGAAACGATTGGATAGAGAGAGCGAAGCACGTTTTCATCAATATTCAGAATGTTCTTTCTATAATTTCTCCTTTTTCTGGAGCCGACTTGCCATGGCGCATTACAAAGGCCCTTTTAAAAATATCAAAACAAAACCACCATAAAAATTATTTTAAAAAACCCTGAAATAACTTAAACTAAAACCACGGCTTTCCTTCTCTTTTCTTTCAAATTGTATGGAAAAAATGGGTGGGCACGAAATCTTAGTCCATTTTGTACTTTGTTTTTCTCCTAGAAAACGACGGAGCGAGAAAATTTTAATGTATCGGATGCGCAAAGAATATTTCCCGCGCAAGTTTCAAATTTAACGTCCCAAATAAGGCTTTTTATTTTCTTTTGTGTCCACTTACCCACAATCCCCCAGTGCCTGCCATTCTTACGTCACGGGTTTCTTCACCTGCCATCGTGCGCTCCGCCATCTGCCAACTGCTCACTGAGCTCTCCTTTGTTTTCTTCGAGTCATTATATTAACAAAACATATTTTAAAGCTTTTTACCTAAAATAATGACGAAATAAAAGAGACGGGAATGAATGTCACGGCCGTCGTCTTGCGGCTGGCGAGGCGAAGCTTCAAATTGGCCGTTATTTTGTTAATGAAACGCGATTTGTGGATTGGCTCGAAAAATGGAACGAGAACGAAAATATTTGTCACATCAAAGAGGGCAGGAAGATCTGAAAGGCAGAGAAATGGAAAGAAAAAGGAGAAAGGAAGGAAAAATGAAAAGTAGGTATGAAGAATATGCTGCAATTCCTTCTTCTTATTATTATTATTTACTAGAAGTTAAGAAGAAAGACCAGTAAAGGAAATCAGAGGGGAAAGATTTGGAGAAGTTGATTAAGAATCTGTTAAAGTTAGAAGAGAAAACAGGCGAAAGGGACAGAGCAAACAAATTAGTTTTCTAAGAGCTATATGGACCTTACAGAAAGAAAGAGGGAGAGATACTCCTAATAAAAAAATAAAAGAAACGATAAAACACAATAAAGAGAGAAATTAAACGATGGATAATATAATAATAAAAGAAAAGAAAATTCACCAAGGTTCATAAATATGAAACAATCCTTTTCCAAATACGAACGATGAGAAAATAATTGAAATTGTTTGTAAATAATTAATCAACCATTTTCCAATTGAAAACTTAAGAAAAGCAATTAAAAAGGTTCGTAAATATGAAACTGCATTTCATCAATTACGAACTTATCAAAAAACACAAACATTGCTATAAAAAAACTCCCTTTCCACACTGTTAAAAATGTAGGGTAAGATAAGGGCAAATTAGAAAAGCATAGCGTAATCTATGAAACAAAAGTGTATTTATGTTGATGATTTACCCTTGTTTCACGATTTACCCGTTAAGATAAGGTAAATAAATAGCCTTTTCCAGTCACCCTTAAATCAAGGTTCTAGATTTTTTCATTAGTGAGCTACAATGGAAATTTGGGGGGGTGAAAAACACAAAAATACAATAAAGAATACATAAATAATTGAAATGTAATTCATCTGTGATTGAAAATTTGGAAAACTGTTCAAAACAACATTTGAATATTATCAGGTAACTCTTCCAAAAGTATGGCCAAGTGTTTCTCTTTGGTGAAAACTGCATTCCTAATCATACATATATACTTACACTTAACTAAGTCTTTTTTAAGATCTACAATGTGGCAAAGACGTTTTAAATAACTTTGGTAACTATAGTTACGAAGTAATTTAAAACTTCTCTCCCATCTTCACCTTTTACCGACGCCGTAGACGAGTTCGCTTTCATTGGCCGATGGGCGCAGGCTATATCTTATAATAGTAAAGTAAACTGGTATCTATTTATTATAGCGATAATTAGTTACGATCAAACTGTATCGGATACACCTGTAAACCGTCCTTCATCCTTACCAAGCAAGTGGTTAAATCCAATAAACAAATCTAATAACCGTAAAAAGAACTGTATCAATTGGCTATTTTAATCTTCACATTTGCCGTCACGCTAGACCGGGGTAGCTTTCACTCATCCGTGGTACGGGATCGATTTGGCCCATCCGTTGGAGCTTCTATAACTTACAATGATAAAGTAAACGGAAATTTAATCAGTGTTGTTATGTAATTATTATAGCAATGATTATAGCAATAACAGCATCAGGCACACTTGTTTGGCGGTCTGTGACATGTTTGCAAGTAGAAGTTTCCTTAAGATAGCAAAAGACAGCAATTTTCACTATACAATTTATAAGTTAATTTCAGTTATCTATATCAAAACTAAAATACTTTAATTTAGAAAAAATATTCATCCAGTTTTTCTTCTTTTCCATTATGCAATGCTTAAGTCACATTCTAACAATGGTTTCATCTCCAATTCTCTATGTGATCTAAAATTTTGGTCTTTGTTTCCCGCATGACCTCTCACTCGTGCTTGGACATACACTTTCTCCCAGCACATTTTGGCTATTGTGATCTTATGTTGTGATTCTTAACACTACTAGCTTTAATAATGAATTATTATATTATCAACCGTATCTCCTTAGGGATATATCTATATATACCTGGTAGTTAGAGCCAATTCATCTTTTTCAATGGATCTACCTATCGCATCCTTATATCAACAGCCTCTTAAAGGTTCCTCGAGACTGTTAGATATATCAAGTTTACACCGCTTTCAGATTGTAAACAGAAAGCCATTTGGGTGTCGATGCGTTTATGAGCCACTAAAAGCAGATGGGATTTTAGACACACGACTGAGTCAAAATTTATGTTCGCTCCAAGCTATTAATAATAGTGTTCATAATGTGAGGCTATTTCTTACTATTGAAAGGTAGTTTTATACGCTATTAATTATAACAGAAGACTGTTTTTACGACATTTGTTCTTCTTCTGTGTCGTACTTGGACTAGAATTCCGCTTGTGTTCATAAAATGATAGGGTGGTACTTAAACTCTCTCACACAGTTCTACTCCCCTGGATGCGAACGTAGTTTCTTTGATATATTAGCCAGATAAGGAAAGCACTGTAATTCTAAGACCATTATTTAAAATAGTAGATTCCAACTTCAATATCAAATATTTAAATGCATTTCTAAATGATAATACTATAGTTACTAATGGTTCCTACCCTCTTTCTATTTCTTTCGAGTTTTTTATTCACTTACTTTGTAAACTCGGCAGCTAATTGTTCATAAATTAAGCCCAAATGTTCCATTTAATGGCAAAAACATTTTAAATGCATCGTATTTAATTTTTTATTGCTCCGAAGGGCCGTTAGAAAACATGGCATACCCGGTTAATAACTTTTTGTCCCTAGTAGAACAATGACAACATTTTATATCCATATTTGGGTCTTGTTTCAAAAAATCTGTGAATATGAGCCTTAATCTGAAGTTACATATTCTGTTCTCGGAGGAGCGATGTTCAGCATTGGATTGAACCACCATCGATGAAATCTCTCGTACCGAATTTTCATTCGAGGGCTAAGAATCGAACGTCGTGAATGTCTGAGGCAATTTTTTTTCTCGCGTTGCATTTGTCTTTCGCTCGAATACATTGTCGACTCATATGTATTGTAAGTTGTTTCCATAGGGAGTGACAAGGTACTGTCACTTCCTCAAGTTACAACGCTTTTTATATTCCTGTCACTTTTGAAGTATGTTCCCTACATTTATTTTACAGTCTTTCCCAACCCTTTTCTTCGATCATTATGCGGCTTTTCGTTCTTAGATGTTTGGAGGTGTGCGCGTCGCTTTATCCACTCTCATTGGGGTAAAAGATTTTATATAACGTTTATATTCTAGCATTTAATATTTAATAATGAAAAGTGGCTGATAAGATGTTTATCTCCTTTACTCTACTAGGGAAAATAGCTGAAAAAGATGAAGATGCACATGAAAAGGGGGTTGTTGTAGAAATAAAGGTAAGGATAATAAAATGAGTGTAAAATGTGAAAACCTGTTGCGGATGTGAAAGAATCGATAGCTGCTGATGAGGTGAGCGGCTGAATTTGGCGAAAATAAATGGGAGTGAATAGGGATATAAAAGGGAGTAGTCAGTAATGAGATGGAAGTGAGGTAGCGGAGTGAAGTGAAGTAGAAACTAGTGAAAGGCGAAATGGAGGAATCTTTTACACTCGAATGAAATCTCAACACTGAAATTACGCTTTTTGAAACGTTGAATGAGTGCTGTATGAAAGAAAAAACCACAACTCTAGGATTCCTTTTTTCCATTAAATAATCTATTGGGAAATTTACTAATTGAAAATCTTATTCTAGTGGAAAAACATTTAGGGAAATAAAAGGAAAATGCGATGGGAAAAACAAAAAAGGAAGGCACAATTACTTAAATACATAATATAATGCTGATGAAAGTGAGAGCTCGTTGGTTCATTAATTTCAAAACGGTATCGATGTGGTTTCTTAAATTCCAAAATAATATCGATGTGAGTACGTTAACTTAAAAACGATATCGATGTGAGTTCGATAATTTCAAAACGTTGTCGACGTATGTTTGCTAATTTCCAAAACGTAAAATATTTCGTTCGTTAATTTTGCAAGTAAAATATGCGTTCGTTAATTTCGCAGGAGTCAAAGTATTAATCAATTTGCTAAAGCATTACAACATTATAATTGAGTAGTGTTAGCCTTCAGTATGGCCAGTAAATTTATTCTTACTGTGGAAAAACAAAAGAAAGAGGAGAGAAATAGAACAAAATTGATAAGAATTCAATATTAACTAAGAAATCAGTACATAACCATCACCTCCTTGATAAGTAACTACCGAATAAATAGAAGTAGTGACGAAAGTAACGCAGTCAAAAGTGTATTTGCACGAACATACAAACATTGTACCACATACTTTACGAACAGTGTAGAAGATTAGTTGATCTTTCTTGCCTCGTAACAAACCTTATGTTTAAATTCTGATTAATTGCATTAAATCGAGTGTTTTTATACTAAGAAACTAAGAAGAAGATAAATTCGGATTTTGAAAATTCATCTGATGTTTATATGTTTATGCGGATCCTAGACATAATAAAATATTTTTACCAAATATAACAATATTTTTTTAATATTAAGGAACTCTATGTATTTCTAATCGTTTTTTGTCTGATATCTGCTAGAGAGCAACGAATAGTAAGGGTCCTGGTGTACCCCCTTTTGGAACCTCATGCGCTGTTAGACAAAAGGTCAACCTATCTAAAAAGTGGTTTGCCTTATTAAAAGTGAATATGGGACAATATCTAGACAAAAGGCCACCAAAATAACAGAAAGTACCTTACAGAGACGGTGCTTTGCTGCAACATCAATCTTCGTACGGCTAAGTTAAGGGTATCTAAACTTCAATCCCCAAACTCATTAACGCGTACCCCTCGTCTTATACGTATAAAAACAAAATAAATATTTAATACTATGAACCAACTTTATAATCACATAATCTGATTTAGTCTTTTTGAACAAATAAGCTATGATTCAGGGTAAGTTCAGTCAGAAAAGAATAACTCTGTATAGAAATAAGACATAAATTTAAAGAGCCGAGAATAAGAACTTAGATGAAATACGTCCTTCTTTTTGCTTGAGCGAAGTCAGAGAAGTAAAACCACGAATGAGGAGGTGAATGCGACCTTTAAACGGAACCCCACAAACAAAAAATCTAGTTTTTGAGTTCTTCATTGCGGTCGAGAAAATAAAAAGTCATGGAAGGGAAATATGAAGTGTCTTTATCATCTCAGTTATGGATTATTTATTTTCGAACGATTTTCGTTGCTTATTTTTTCATTCTCTTTATTTTTAGAAATGGTGATATTGAACCCACCGAAATTTTATCTCCCATAATAGATGTGCTTACATACTCTCTCCTAAGGGGGAAAGTTTGTATTTTGTGTTTTTTAGTTCGAACTTGTTCATCTAAGTCTTGATACCAAATCCGAACCAGGTAGTTCGGGTTGATCAGAGGTCTTTTGTTCTTCGATAATTTTTTTGTCTTGTTTTTATGACTAATTTAAAATGCCGACATTATTGACTCTATTATTCTGTAAAATAATTCGTTCGCTAAATATTAATGCAGCGAAGTGAGAGTAGATGACATATGAAAGAAATGAAAAGAATTAGATAAAAATAGTATAAAATTACCAGTAGTGGATATATTTTATCGAAAGGTACTATGATGATTAGCAAAAAATACTTGAGTATGAATAAAGGTAGCTATAATTGAGAAATAGTTCCTAGAAAAAGCTACATATACCGAGAAATATATTGTAACTAATACTAAAGAACGACTAGAGGTAACTAGAAATTGGAAAGAAATGCTAGATGAAGCTATAAATGGCAAGGAATATTTCGGCCGAGCTAATACTAGAATACATAAATATAGCTAGAAAGAGGAAAGGATAACTAATAGGAGCTATAAAGCGAAATAATGACTATTAAGAACTAGAAATGCCAACAAATAACGACTAGTAGCTATAAATATAAAAGAAAATGGTTAGGCGTAAATATAAGTACTAAAAAATTATATAAGTAGCTAGACATGCCGAGTGTTCGCTAGAAATATGTAAAAATACTAAGGAATTATTCTTGGGCCCAACATTTGCTATAAAATCACAGGGACTTGGTAGAACTTCTAAATAATACCTGCGATAGCTAAAGATTTTAGAAAATGAAAAAGAGTAGCTAGAATGACTGAAAGTAGACAGATCTGTTGAGAAAGCTTATTAGTAATTATATTTATTAGATAATTGCTATAGAAGTAGCTATAAATACGAAACAATGATAACAGGTAGCAGGAATTAATACGCAATTACTACAATTTGCTATAAATTCTGAAGAATGACAAGAAGCAGCAAGCATTGCTAGAAAAAATCAACACTTAGCTTTAAATGGCAGAAAATGATTATGAGCAACTAGAAATTATATTCCTAGCTACAACAGTTAAATAATGACTAAATATTGTGAATACTTTCATCAAATTACTAAAAGTTTCTAGAAAGAATGGGTGTATCTAAAAATACAATACAATGATTAAGAGCAGTTACAAGTGCTATAATATTATTAAGTTTAGTTATATATATGCTATAAAATAGCTATGTATAGGTAGAGAGCTAAACAATTGTTTAGAGTAGTTTTAGATGTGCAAGAGTATCAAGAAATTCTATAGAATGATGCTAGAAATAATAGACTAGGGCTAAAAATACTCTAGATTACCTAGGCATGCTAAAAATACTAAACAATTACTAGAAGTAGCAAGAAATGCTATGAAATAATAATGCATCTAAAAACCCTAGGCATTAACTAGAAGTACTTATAAATGCTAAGGAATGTATAGAAGAAACACTAGTCAATAATTCATATTTGCTAGAAATGATAGACAATGAAGAGGTTTAATTGTCTAGCCAATGAGAAGTTACCATTAATTGTTAGAGAATGAGTAGAATCTGCTATTAATAATATAAAACGACTATTAGTAGTTATAAATATTAAACAATAAATAAAAATAGCTGGAAATGCAATCAACTGGCTAGATATAGCAGGAAAATTAAAAAATGACTATGAGGAGATTCGTATGCTCTATAATGACTAGGAATAGTTAGAAATGCTAGAAAATGAATATAGTAGAGAGAAAAGCCAGAAAATCACTGGAAATGAATTATTAATTTGGTAGGCGAGAGGAGAGGTAAGAATTTATCGGCTCGTTCAATCGTAAAAAAGCCTACCTGCTCTTATCTCTAGTTATTTGGTGTAACAGCCTACCAAAGCTCGCTAGGAATTTTCTAAAATCTTTTAGTGATATTAAATTGTGGTTTTACGTGGCAGCAATCTGTGTGCGCGTGTGTTTTGAGTGTCAGAATGAATGAGCCGACGCTTTATGAAGTAAAATTACCCTAAATATTCGAGTACAATGCGGTTTATTATGATCAAATTTTTACCCCAAAATCATGGGATAGTCTATAGAAAATTAAAAACCAACTCTACATAGGCTTTTTTTTAATAGGATAAAATTCATGCATTTTTGGTCACCATAGCCAGCCTTGTAAGCCCATAGACTCACGGTACCTTTAGCTAACCTTAAAATCAGAGTTATGTTCCCTAACTGTATATTTTTCTTGTCTTTCTATACAAGGTATGTAAACTAGGAAAGAATTGTATTATACTTGGTAATGAGCGTTGGCAATATCAAGAACCAAGGACAGAGTTTTTAAATCTCAAGAGACCCAAAATTAGTTAGTACACATAACATACCTCGACAGCTGTCTATTTTTATATGACAAAATGAAAATTAAATATTTGACTATAGCATACATATATTTAAATAAGAAAAATTAGAGAATACTACTATGAAAACACAACTTGATTTAAAAAAATAGTTTAAATGATATCGAGCACCATTGTTTCGCAAAAAGCATAAAAAATGTCTGGCTTATATCATTTTGGCCATATTTGTTCCTGAAAATATGAATTCGCAGAGAAATCTTAAGCAATAGGTAAGATTCGTTAGAAATGCTAGACAATGAGTAAGTTTAATTGTAAATCCTAGCCAATGAGGTATGCGTTTTATGCTTGGCCCAATAACCTCATCTAACTTATAGCTAACAGAAGATCTTCATATAAAGAGATTAAATTATATCCTCAAAAGACATATCAAGCATATGCTACGAACTAAATACTAAATGCATATATTTCAAATAAGTAACACCTATAACCATAAGAAACTCTGAGGTTGTTGATATGAAAACGTCCCTGGTAGTTGTTTTTTTGTAAAGTAGAAAAAAACATGGAAACCAGGGAAATTGCATTGTACAACAGAAATAATCTAGCTAAATAATAGCTAAAAAATGCTTATAAAGTTGTATCCAGTAGTGACATGTTTTATTGAACTGGCCTACCATTATTTCTGAAAAGCTATTGTCGCATTATAGCCGAGTCTTATGAAAATAGTCATATATTTGAGAAAATAAGAATTAGGTCTTAGTTTACCAAGATTATATCTAGACAAGGTTATATACGGCAGTCTCATGCTTTTCAAATTTTAGCCTAACACAGAGGAGAAAACCTTTGTCATCCATTACCATCCATTTGCCATCCTGATATCCTAGCGAATGTCGCTAAGAAACAAAACGAAGTATCGATGAATTACTAACAAAAGTGAAAGGAATATTACGAAATCCTTTTATAATTTTACGTCTAATGCTCAAAATGTTTACTAAAATCAAATCTCAATAATTAAACAATTCAAGTCAATTCAAGTGATAATTAATACAAATTAGTTCACATCTGTATTATATGTTTATTGTATGTTTTATGATTTATTAACTTATAATTTAACAAAGTCAAAAAGTGAACATGTGTATAAACCTATGATAAAGTATGTAAAAAGTATTCTACTCTAATTAAGAACTAATTTTTGTTTTATGCCTTAAGTTCCCAACGCAGAAGTGTTACGTAATAGTGATAAACATCTTAAAAATGAATGTTTCAAGGGAAAAAGGTGTAATTAAAATGTACTTCTTCATAAATTTTCGCTCATAACTGGGCTCGAATAAGTGTTAAAATAGTAAAGAGAAAGAGAGAAAATACAGGAGCAATGACTTGAAAACTAAGTATAGGCAAACATAAAATTACTATAAGAAGGAACAAAGGTCTTTCGAACAACTAATTCAATCCCATGAGGAAGCAAGAAGAACTCAGCGATCCAAAAAACAGATTGCGAGGGACCTTTCTGTTTCCCGCTCGTCTGTCCAGTCAATTGGAAGGAATATAAAATTGAAATTATATAAGTATCTTAAGTTTCTCGTCACGATCAGAAGATAAGAAAATCCCGAAAGACTTGCTCTATATCAATTTACGATTGTAATTCGACGAAGGATGCATAAAAATTGCTTTGACAATTGAAAATTATTTCATTTGGACATGACCACAAACATGCAAAGTTAACAGTTTATCGTTCTTGGAAATGGAAGATTCAACCACACCTATTTTATCTTAAACACCCACTTTATATCATAGATTTAATATCAAGCGAAAAAGGAAATCATTATATCAACACAAAAAAATAAAGTATACGCTCTGAACTACATCAGCTTGAAATATAATAGGCTTCTTCGATACGGTATTAGTTTTAGTCTGATGAAGTTTAGACCAAGATGGAGTACCATTCCATAGAAACCTAGTGACCTAAAATAACCTATATCAGCATACACCTAATTTCCTCAGAAAGGATGAATGCACACCTCAATACCCCGACTTTATTCCAAGAGTCTTCCTTTATTAATGGCCTCTGGGCTCTCTTCCCTCAAAACCGGAAGCACTGAAGAATGAAGGGCGGCGAGCGGTCTTCTTCAGAGGGTCCAATTGGAGTGCTATGATAGTAGGCTCCGAGGTGTTCGAAGGAAGGGCATGTAAGGGTAGTGTCTTCTGTAAGTTGGTAGTTAGAGCGTGGACAGTTGGAATGGGTGGGTGCCAAAAGCTAGTCTGTTTTTGTATTCGTGTAATAAAGGGTGGTGTCTTGATCGTGGGTGGGTCAGAGAAACTGGTGGTATCCAGGGGTTGTATGTCGGGTGAAACGTGTTGAAGTCGGTCGTTGTTTACCCGCAGGTGAAGTTTGTGTAGGTGTTTTATTGTTAGGGGGACTCTTCAGACTACTTCGTAGTAGTTGGAAGCGTGGGTAGTCCTAGTTCTTTGGGAGTAGGTGTAGAAATAATGATAGTTTGTAGTGGGTGGATTGGAGTGGTACAGTTTGCCAAAGAATTGTGTTCCCGCCGTGTCTATGAGGTCACTGATGCGTGGTATTTTAGTTTATGCGTGGACGTAGTGTAGGTGTTCTTTTTTGTGTAGCCAGTTGCGATGCAGAAGTCTTTGTTTTTTATTATTTGTATTTTTTCAAGTTGGTGTTGGATACCGTGCGTGCCCAGGTTGGGTAGGGGTAATTTTAATCCAATAAACTATTGTATATGGGATTCTCAAATGGAAAAAATTTACACAGACGAAAAAAATAAATTCACAGAAAATAATCTTTTTAAATTATAAGTAGAACAAATATTACATCGTATAGGGTTCGAAAATGCATCTATCCTTCGAAAACTGGTTGATGAAAGTTTGCCAAAGAGTCACTAATAATTTTGGGGTGGTATAATTCAAAATTCAAATTTGGTCCCATCATGCGATATATAAACACTGCTTTATTTTTAACATTCAATAAAACAATGAAATTTAAATCATAGAAACTTGCAATAAGCAAAATACAAAGATCTGTGGTAATGTGTAGTAAGTTTTATTTTGTAAGTTTTACAATTTTAATTACTTACCTTTATCTAGCCACCTGAGAGAAGAATCTCAGCATCTTTAATCCAAGTTAATAATGAATTTTTGTTCTAATGGAGAAAATAGAGTGGTCTAAAATCACTTTTCACTAGAAGATAAAGACTAAAGTAATAGAATTACAGAAGAATATCATGGATAAAAAGAAACACCGCCCTGGTTTTACAAAAGCAGACATAGGAGGAAAGTTTAATTTGAAATATAAAAATAATCATTAAGGAATGGCTGCACAATTCATTGTATTTAATTTCATTATCACCAAAAAATTAAAAAGAGAAGCTTTAGAAGGATGTTACTAGAATCTTTACTTTATCTTTGCGTAACCTTCTAATAATTTCTGCTTCCTATTACGTTATGCTGGAAAATATGAATTAATTGGAGAAATTGCAATTTCTTTTACACAATTACTTGTTTCTAATAGAGACCCAATTGCATTGAAATAAAAGAAGCCATCAAGAATTTACTACCAGAGTGTTCTCGTCACAATTCTCATAAAGAAACGCGCCTCCTTATGCCAATTCTGAACAAAATACCCACCTATTATAAACTATCACAAGAAGTCGACCTATCGAAGGTCTATATATCACCAATTCATAATCAAATACAGTAATGTTTTCTTCTTTGGAAATTTAGGTTAGCTAAGATGAAGAGATTTTGTTTATTATTTTGTCCGACGATTTAACTTCAGTTTAGATAAGTAAATTAGGTCCGGCCATATCGAGTTATATTAATGCCAGTTTTGGTAAGTTAGCTCATATTAAGTTAGGAAAGATCATTTTTGTCTAGTTTAGGTTTTCGGAGATAAATCAATATATGTATATTTATATTAATGGGTTAGGGTAGGGTAGTTTATCTCAACATAAAAATTAACCAATATTTAGTTCTTTTTCTTGCTAGAAGATGTTAAAGGAAATCTACTCAATTTTGTCACGTTTCTTCAATTAATGATATGTGCTGATTGAACCTGTGCAGATGATACAGTTCAGAAATCTTTGATAGTCAATCTTGGCGTGAGAGTCAAAGAAATTGGAGCCAAGAGTACAATCACTCTCAGAATAAATCTCTAGCAATCCTAGATTTCCAATCGTGAATACAATCTTGATCTGATTAAAATCCTTGTTAATCCTAAATTCCCAATCACTAGCACAATCTTTGTCAGAGTATTATTCGTCAATCCTGGATTTCCAATGAATAGTATTCTCCTTGGAACAGTAAAATCTTCCTCAATCATGGATTTCCATCACTTGTATAATCTTTCTCTGACTAAAGTCTTTCAACTCATTTTCTCTATCGCATTTCTTTAACAACATATATTTTGGTAAATTATGAAAACGAAATGAATGGAAATACATTTATTAAATACGTAAAAATGGTAGATAAATGATAAGAATTAACTAATAAAAGAATTACAAGGAAGTCAGAATATCTCCAACCCATGTTTAAAAATAAAAATATCAACAGCTGCTTTCGAGTCCCTAGTAACCTCTTCCCACTCAAAAGTACGCACAACCCCGGCTAAAAGAACACTCCCCGGACTTAATATCCCATTCAAGTTCATAAAAAGATCGTTTTGACTTAGAATTACGCCCTTATCCCATTTAGGGGACTCCACTCACCCCCTCCCTCCGAATCTAACCAATAAAAATCGGCCTTTTCAAATATCACCTACCGTCTTCCGATCTATCGTGGACCACCTCCTTATGAAGAATGAGTAAGTCGTTTAAAGAACCCCTTTGACATGGCTGGAGACTTCCTGTTTTCACGCGCTTCTGAGTCTATATTTTTCTCTCCTCACCTTTCTTTTTTCTCTCCTTCCCCTTCTTTTTCTCTCCTACCCCCTTATTTTTTCTTCATTCTCCCTTATTTTTTCTCTCCTTTCCACTTCTTTTTTCTCTTCTTTTCACTTCTTTTTTATCTCCTTCCCAGTTCTTTTTCTCACTTTTCTCTCCTCCCCTTTTTTCCCTTTGTCTCCATTCTTTTTTATCTCCTTCTCCCTTCTTTTGTATCTCCTCCCCCCTTATTTTTTCTCTCGTTCACCCTTCTTTTTTCTCTCCTTATCCCTTCTTTTTCTATCATTCTCCCTTATTTTTCTCTGTTTCTCCTTTTTGTTCTATCAGTCTCCCTTCTTTATATCTCATCCCTATTCTTTTTCTCTTGATCTCCCTCATTTTCTCTCTCATTCTTTCTTATTTTTATCTCCTCCCCTTTCTTTTTTTCACTCATCCTCCCTTCTTTTTTATCTCCTCCTCCCTTCTTTTTATCTCCTCCCCCTTATTTTTTTCTCTCTGTCTCCCTTGTTAAATCTCCTTCCTAGTTTTTTCTCTCTTTTCTCCCCTCCCCCTTCTTTTTTATCTCGTTCTCCCTTTTTTATCTTGATCTCCCTTATTTTTATCTCCTTTCCAGTTCATTTTTCTCTCTTTTCTCTCCTCAACCTTCTTTTTCTGTTGTCCTCTCTTCTTTTTCACTCCTTCTCCCTTATTTTGTATCTCACCCCGTCAATTTTATCTCGTTTACCCTTCTTTTTCTCTTCTCCCTTATTGTTTATCTCCCCTTTCTTCTTGTTTCTCTCATTCTCCCTTCTTTTTATCTGTCCCCCTTCTTTTTTCTCTCATTCTCCCTTTTTTATCTCCTTTCCAGTTCTTTTTTCTCTCTTTTCTCTCCTCCCCCTTATTTTTTCTCTCGTTCTTCATTCTTTTTTCTCTCCTTCTCCCTTCTATTTATCTCCTTTCTAGTTCATTTTTCTCTCTTTTCTCTCCTCCACCTTTTTTTCTCTTGTCCTCCCTTATTTTTTCTCTCATTTTCCCCTCTTTTGTATCCCCCCCCCCTTATTTTTCTATCGTTCACCCTTCTTTTTCATCCTCCCTTATTTTTTATCTCCTACATCCTTCTTTTTTCTCTCCTTCTCCCTTCTTTTTATCCCCTTTCCAGTTTCTTTTTCTCACTTTTCCCTCCTCACTCTTCTTTTTCTTTTGTCCCCCCTTCTTTTTCTCTCCTTCTCCCTTTTGTTGTATCTCCTCCCTCCTTATTCTTTCCCTCGTTCACCCTTCTTTTTCTCTTATTCTCCCTTCTTTTTATCTCCTTTCCCCTTCTATTTTCTCTCCTTCTTCCTTTTAAAATCTCCTTTCCAGTTCTTTCCCCCACTTTTATCCCCCCCCCCTTCATTTTCTCTCGGTCTCCCTTCTTTTTTCTCTCCATCTCCCTTCTTTTTTTATCTCATTCCCCTAATTTTTTTCTCTCACTCTCCCTTATTTTTCGCTTACTCTCCCTTCTTTTTTATCTCCTTCCCCCTTCTTTTTTCTCTCCTTCTCCCTTCTTTTTTCGCTCCTACAAAAAGATCCAAAGTTGAAAATGGCGTGATCTTGCGGATGATTGATGACACGAATTAAATGCAAGGCTTTCTTTTATTTCGACCTCCTCTAAATAATAATAAAAGAAATAAGATGGATTGAAATGATATGTAATAATATAAATAATATTGATTCTAATAATGACGTCATACGATAATACTTATCGCTACAATGGAAAACATGAATTACAGCGACTTGTTTCGTATAATTATTATTATTATTATTATTATTATTATTAACTCGTGTATATAAATTCGATTATTGGTTATCATTTTTATTACAAAAAGTATCTTAAAAAATAACATTTAATTTAATAAGAATAATAACAATGATATTTAATTTACTAATTCATTATCAATTTTAAAGCGTCATTAATAGATTTTTAGTCACGTGCACAAGACTATAAGCTACTATGTTGCTCTGTCAGTTGTTAATCATTTCACTTTTCAATGAGTCTTTTGCCAATAACATCGTAACTATTCAACCGATTCTAACGAGATTTGAAACCCTTATGTTGTTTTACATTCTCTTCAGAATGACATAATTACCAAGGTCCTCCCAAGGTTAGTCCGAGAATTATTGAAATTTCTCTAGGTCTTAAGGTCATATGGTCATAAAGTCATAAGGGAAGAGATAAACTTTGTTAAATTTAAAATGAATCAATATTAAAATGCAATAATCATCATCTTCGGATAAGATGAGCAATTATTATGTTACTACTTATTATGTGAAGCTATAAATATTTTAGTGTATAGGATTATGCACTAGAAGACGTAATTTAAGTTTTCTTTTTTTAATAACTATAAATATCATTTTTTCGAAACTTTTCTCTCATTTTCCTAATTATAATTAGAGTTACTTAGATTAATTACTGTATTACTGCCACAAATCAATCTCCAGAAATGCAAAAGAATAGATTACAAAAATAGTGTCAAAAAGAATCCGAGGCCAATTGAGAGAAATCAAACCGTCTGCTGTTTTCTTCTAGATAATTTCTACCATCTAGCGACAGATTGTAGACTTGAATAGTCCACTTATGACTAGATTTCTTACTTTTACCACTCCTTCTAATTTTCTTTTAATTACCATCATTCACATCCTTCCATATCTTTTGATAGCCAAATAAATCTACATCCATAAACTATACCATAAAAAATACTAGAACACAAACTATCTAATTTCATTGATGGAAACCAGAATCGATTTGGTATAAAATGGTATAAATCCATATGAGGCTAGAATTCACTGGACGATCACTTATGGCTAGAATTCACTGGACGATCACTTATGGCTAGAATTCACTGGACGATCACTTATATGATACATTACACTCGCTTACAAAAATGAATCGTTGATGTTTTCTATGTTTTTCCATCTGATTTAGGACAAGTTTACATCGCTACATCCTGAAATGACATCCGTTTCCTTAGATCAGGTCAGGTTTGTGTGTGAGGTCGATTTTAAAAATATCCGATCCTATAACTAAATTAATTACATTTTTGTGAAATTTTCGGTTTATTTCTGTTAATATTTCTCATCTTAAATAATTTTTGTGTTTAAATAAAAGAACATCGGTTTCCAAAACAATTCAGTAATTATCTATTAAAAATATTAATTAGTGTATATTGAACAGTACCTTTAAATTCAGGGCATGAATTTCCGTTTGTTCAAACTTCTAGAATGCTCAGCGGTAGGGATGTCTCACTTCACAGTCCAACAGTATTCAGCCATCAGGAAGGAATCTCAGCGTTCTTGATACCTGATCTCCATTTCTTTCACGTCCTGACGGAATCTCTCCTCTGCTCGTAGCTCATTGATACCAAATTCTCAGGAAGCAGATCTATATGTGAGAATAATTAATGCATTATTGATGCTCATGTTGCATCCGGGATTTCTGAAAGTAGTCAATATATTGCTGATACTGTTATGTGTAATTCATGGCCTTACTTGTTGCCAAAAAGGTTCTTCACGACCAGAGCAAATTTCTTCCACACTTCCAATTCCACTTCGGTTATTGTGTTTTCAAAGATGTGACCTTTCAACTTCTCCATGGTTAATCCTGAAAAAGCGTGGCACAATTAAGCGAAGCAGCCCCTATTCTCGCCCAGTGCTTTAGTGAACCGTTTAATTAAGCCGAGCTTGAACTGCAGCAGAGGGAAGAGTCTCCTTTTCCAGGCTATCAGAAGGTTGTTTATGACCCTCCTCGCTCTAAAATGCACCAATTCCTCTCGTATAGGTCACTCTTTCTTTCCTCAGTGCTGAACTCGGTGCCTACTATCCCAAATAAACAGAGAACACGGGTACATGATGAACCGGAATCGAAGAACATACTTCACCGCTTCAAACTTCTCATTCAGTGTAGTCGAGTGAGTAAGGTGTACAAAGGTAAACTGGCTGCCGTTATCCAGTAGAAAACTTTTCAGTGATTGCTTGCTGCTGTCATTGAAGGGTCTCGAATCTTTAGGTGGGTACTGTGGCACTCTAAGCTTGTGCAGAAATTGTTCATTATCTGTAGGCTACACGCAGTCCTTTTCTTCCTATAAAAAACAGAGGTACTATAGATGTTTGTTGCGTAAAAAGGTAATGTAAGCACTGTCAGAGAGAAATTTTTTCCTTTAATCTCTATACCAACATTTCGGCTGAGTACTTTTACAAGCTGAAATCGCGAAATAAATCATTTATCTCGTTTGGAAAATTGAGGTGGATCATCTTCGTCAAAAATGATTTCTTCAACGCTGGATAAATCTTCGTCACTATGATCAGGAAGTTTTAAAAGATAAGTACCAGAATTTCATCGCAATGAAATACTGGACGAGGAGTAGATTAAAGATCAGGACTCTTGAGGATGCTTGGGTTCCTTCTTTTGATTCCAGCCAAATCAATAGCACAGAAGTAGCAGTGAGTGCCTTGGTTTGACGGCTCCCTTCAAATAATGGGAATTCCAAGCTTCAGACAACACTTCTTACCCTTGTCCAAAGTTGCAGATATTCGGTGCATGTCTTGCATATCATCTGTGGCGCCCAAGTTTTATCCTACTCACCAAGTTCGATACCAAAATAAGCCTAGCAAACACACTTTAGGAAACTTGTGACTGAATTTTTGTTAGGAACAATGGGCTCATTTTTGCACGATTTTCTCGCTCAATCCATTCTATTCACCTAAAAAAGATAACTACCTGTTAGTAAAATAAATAACCACAGATACATTGTCTAAAATTCGTTTATTTACAGAAATAAAAATATTTTGGATCATATATATATATATGGAAAATATGTGTACATGTCAAAATATTTGTTAAAAAAATCATGTGGCGAAAAATCAAATAGTTGACCCGATTGAACAAAACCAATGTGATTTTTAGATTCAGTACATCAGAGTTTTCTTAAATCAGCTAAAAAATCTTAGAAAATAAATTTTGTGTTGGCCAAGGTTATCATAGAAGTCTTAGTAAATGCAAAGTCCAAGGGCCTAACTCTCTGCATTTCATTTTCACAAATATCGGAAGAACTATCGCCATACTACTGTCATAACACCAGCTAGTTTCTGGAACAAAAATGATCACAGTTATATTGGAGGCCTTTAGTGAATGTGAATGTCCATGAGTATTTCTGATTTATTTTGTCTGCCTGATTTCTCGAAACAACCTTCACCGTTTCACATTTATGAATAACATTAAATGCAATTTAATATCTGCTAACAACCGTTAGTAGAAATGAGACAATAGGAAAAAACTGGTTTCATTATTTACAAAAAGAATCGAAATGTCATCAAATAAAAGCCTCCATTTTTTAAGTTGGAATTTTTCTCTTCGTATCTACTAATATAAAAAGCTGACATTCAGTGGAATGTCTACGGGCATTAGTATGCGTATTTTACTAACAATTTCGTGACTGGGCATGAGGAATTAATTTAATCAAAAGAATCGTGCCATACGATGCGATATTTAACTCTTAAACTGCAGTTCAACTCAGAGATCCTACGTGAGCTGCCTAAACCAGACAAAATAAACTATACAAATAAGGCTTAACTTCAGTCAGGAATGGAACCAAGGCTTTCTTTCAGCTGTGTCACTTTCCCTTCTCCTGGTGCGCCCTTCAATTTCCCTTATTTTTACAACTAATTTTGTGATAGATTCTAGAGAATTGATTATTTTAGTCTACCTTAATTTCTAACTCTACTTGCTCAAGATTTGTAACACATAAAGGTGAGTAATTAATAAGCATTGCTAATAGATGCTCAAAAGCATTAAATATACATAATGAGCATCTTAACTATGTTTCCTGTTAAAGAGGGTAAGGTTTTGAATTACCAATAATATTATCATTGCTATTATTAATTAAATATTTACGTAATTTTTTAAGTATATTATCTCTGTAAAGGGTAGACCCTCGGATTCCCATGCTTTCCCTTTCCCACCATAGCTTATGGTGTTTAGCGCAGGTCGACCCGCTTCGAGGCTATCATTTTGGACTAAACTTCTGTAACTTAACAGTCTAATTTGAGTAGGGGATGCGACTCATCCCCTCCCTTTTGTGTCCCACGTCCCTTTTCATCCTTCTGACTGAAGGATATAAATGGGACCGTGAGCCCTTTTAAGTTATTCTGTTACGATAATTCGGCCTGATTGCTCCGCTAAATCGTTGTCCTTCACTTACTTTGACGTTCATTTTGGAGACCCGTACTGGATTCCTTCGTACAGCGAGGATCTTCTGCCATTGATACCTGCCAACGTTGTCGCTGCCCCTCTGTTGGCTGCATTGAATTGTGCTCTTCCAGTTACGTTTGCAAGTGTTCTCCTTTGGGAAACCGTTCACACTGGGCACGTGAAAGCTCTTCCCCAGTCACCTCGCAATCTCCTCTTTCTGGAATTATGTCATTAATAATTCCTTCTCTCGGATTCTTGGGCCTTCAAATCATCGTCTCTGTGCTCTCGACGCCTTTCGCCTGATATCGCCGTCAGTGGGCTTTTCCTCTCCGAAGACCGTCATAGCATTTACCCCTGTGGACTTGTGTCCAATTCCCTCATTATCGGCAAGCCTCTTTCGCCTGGATTTTCAACGTGGGTTATTGCTTCACTACTCTGGTATCAGGTATTTTGAGTATTTCTGTCTTCTTACGTCCCCTTTAAATTAATTACGTGTTATAAGTGTTATTCTTGTAACTTTGGGCCTCCAGGTAAGGGACGTAAGACAGGGAGGTTATTCCAGGAACATCTGTCACTAGAATAGCGAACCCTATTTCATCTTCAACGGCGCGTGTCGTTTCGGCTTTAAAGAACTTATTCATAGAGCCCAATTTTGTATGCGCGAATATCTTTTTGGTTAAAACGACTTGTGGTCATTCGATGTTATAAGCATTTGTGACTTTTCTTATTGTTTGATGACCCCCGTATAATTTGTTAAAAGTTAATTTATTTCATTTTAATTTTGTTGTAAATAATAATGTCAATATTTTTTATGTGTGTATTTATTTAACACCTTGCTGATATCTCATAATTTATCACCGTATTGATTAATTCTGGTGAATTTCTGGTAGGCCTTTAGATCCCAGGTTTTCTATAATTTTTTTTGTGTGTATTTTCCTTTGGGCCATGTGAACGGGGTTCTGCGATTGCCTTTACAATCTCGATAAAAAATAACTAAGTTAAATACAATTTAATGACATGTTAAAGTAGTGTTGGTACAGAGAAAGTTCAACCTGAAGTTAGATAGAGTCACCTCGGAAAATTTAGCATTGAAATTATCTAAAATTATCTACAGTATACGTTGAAAAGGTCGTCCTTGTCCTCGAACACATATATGATCCTTATCAATTTATTGGCTAAAACGATTTCAATTCTTCATTAATATTTATTTGCTTTCCTTGAATAAAATTGTTTCACTTTTCAACAGATATATTTTCATACTGGTGTCAGACATTATAATCACACTATATAAACTGATAGAAAAAAGTTAACCGAAATTTGAATCGGTAATTATGTACTCAAAAACATTTATAAATTGGTATTTTGGTTGTGTAAAATTTCTTTTGTCCATCGACTATTTATCTTTCGATTGTGAAATTTGCATTTAATTTTCTTTTACGATATTGATACTAAAATATTTTTTGACAGGGTTGTAGAAACGATTTGATGTACTAATGAAGAAAACAAAGTTTAATTTTCTTTTGGGGATGTCTGTATAAATAAAAAGAATTGTAACTGATATTAGCATGTTTGCGGATTTAATTCAATTATGATTAATGTACAGCCTTTTGCTATACTTATTACTAGGGGTATTTAGTTAGTGAAGCTACTTGGGTTTCTTTATCAAAGTTTACTTTTCCTTCTTTGTATCTCTAAGATCATTCGAAAATTTAGTCGTGAAATTCAAAGAACTCTCTTTAGGGTATCCTGTTTTCGTTCTTTATATCTAGTCTACATCAGCATGTTGACAGTTTTAATGAATATACTTTAAAATCATGCAGAGGAAAATATTATATTGCAATATTTAGGTTCTGTATTTTGAAGAAAACTAATAATAGTCATTTTTTTGCAAGTTGGATGTTATATGCATTTGTGATATGAAACATACAATAAAACTACTCAATATCCTAATTATTACATGCTAGTATCACTATTTCAAATTTATATTATTTAAATTATTCTGGATAATTCAGATGACCGATATTTTTAATTCAACTTGTTTTATAATATATTCTTGATTAAGTTCAAATATGTGAGATAATTTTCTAGATTCTGTTTGAATGCAATTCTTTAACAAAAATTATGAGTTATATCTTGGGGCAGGTTTGTGCTTTAACAAATCAATACTTTGTTATTATTAACTGGTTGAATTTTTTATAGTTTTGTTAAATTTAAATAGATCTAGATAATTCAGGTGATTGACTTAAATTAAATTCAACTCATAACCCACATTAAAACTCATTCATTCTATAATAGATGGCATGACAGAGAAACTGTGAGTTTTATTACTTAATATTTCTTTTACTATTACACTAAGAAAAAATATTGTTTCACTGGTTTCCAATGTTTGCTGTATATTTCTCGCAGGCGAAATACGATAATATTACTTCTATTACATCATCATTATTTTGTCGGTTATATCAAGAATCATTTTCTATCATGTCTATTATTGTCTGGTTACGTCACATTTGCTTCCTTTGACTAGATTCCATTAATTTTGGTGTAGTATTGTTTCAGATAGTAGAGTGATGGCTTCTACACACTGAAAGATA